>CAXKVY010001869.1:0-15166 GCA_964058915.1 Tetropium fuscum | reverse complement strand
AAATGTGTCGGTGATAGATAAAATCAATATAGTGGTATTAATTAATACATGGAGCTCAAATTTTCATGAAATTTTATATGGTGAGTAATTTGTTATATTTTTGAAAAACTGACTTTATTTAAGTGAAATGTAAATTTGTATACGTAGTTTTCTGTTTTTTGCAGCAATTTCGAATCCTTCGACGACAATGATTAATGGGTTCTTAACTTGGGTAAATACTACCGAATAACTACAGGATATATCAGGAACGATTCTAGGAAATTTGCCTCAAGGATTTCCATAACCTCTCGTAAGTAATTGAATTTAAATAAAACCGATGTTAATTACTCCTTCTAATAAAAAAGTTCACAACAAATTTCACCATGTATTTCGACGTCATTTCTTAGCCTAGTATACATTTAAATGTTCTTTAGATATATTTATACTGTAATATTTATAATACCTATTTGTATTGTTTAATTACTTAATTGATTTTCATATTTCAGGTTGATTTGCTGTTGTCATATAGCATGTTTGGTTTGGCATTAGCTGTCAGTGAATTATAGGGATTATTCTGTATTTTAATATAACTGTGTTTATTGATTATTATATGTATTATATTTAAAATTTGTATATTTTACTATACTGTCATTATACTTTTACAGTGTCTCGTTATCTTTTATTGGCTGTAATATTGCATTATTAGTGCAGATGTACCATTATCTCTTGAAATCATGTCAACAAATATACATGTATATATATAAATGTATATATATATATATATATATATATATATATATATATATATATATATATATATATATATATATATATATATATATATATATATATATATATATATATATATATATATATATATATATATATATACATACATATATATATATATATATATATATATATATATATATATATATATATATATATATATATATATATATATATATATATATATATATATATATATATATATATATATATAATTATGATAATAATAAATAACAATAATAAAGATTTGTTTGTTTCAAAATTTATTTCCATGTCGCAAAAGTTGGGTAAATAATACTAATTTTCAATTTTGCAGCATGTGTATAAGGACTTTTTTGACAAGCAAAAATATTTCAATAGATCTATGTAAAAATGTACAGGTGTTGGCATACAAACAAAGTACTAGTGACATATATGTCAAAAAATTTAAGTTCAATGTTTTTTTGTTATCATTCTAATCAGCGGGAAAAATGCTACTAGTTTGCTAATTTAACTACAACTCTTATATAGAACTAAGAGGAAAAAGAGCCTGAAATAAATGATTTTGTAAATGACATGATTATAACCATAACCCGAGACACCACCACACATGGTTTGCCACCACGGCCGCATCCATCAACGAACTAAAACCATTTTTATTGACATGTAAAACCATTGGCTAGACTCTTTCAAGTAATAATTCTTTGTAATCAGTATACATCTATAAATCAAATCCTTTACCTCTGTTTGATATTTTTCTGTTTAAACTTCTTCACAACTTTCGTGGAGTATTTGCTTTTTCTTTGTCTATAGACCCCGACTAAGTCCTACCAAAATGAGAACCCGTAAATATGTTAAGTACGAGTTGTGTAACCCTTCGCGATGTAGTTTGTATATTAATCAAATATTTATCTGGCCGCCTGCCTAGCCTCAAGCATAAAAGGATTAAGTTGAGCCTTAAAACGTAAACAGAAACCCTCCCAGAAATATTACTTCCGCCACAGAAATAATTATATATTTGGCCTTTGCGTAATATTTGGGCTGCTAACATATATGAATGAAATTATCGGATAACTGTTGAAAAGTTCGTTACAAAAATATTGAAGCAAGGTTCTCATAAGCATGCGGCGAAACCAACACAACAAATAATTACTCACGCCCTGAGATTTATATTTAATTCGATCCTTATCACTTTATTAAAACCATATACAGTTCAACTTGTACATTAGCTAAAAGACACCGATTTTGCAGTCAAACTTATATATATAGAATATACTTATATATAGAAAATTCCACGGTAACTTCGGAACATTATGTGAACATCTTGGAAACTTTTTTTTTAACAAAAGTTACTGCGTTTTCCTCGAAACATATGGTTTCAGCAGGACGGCGCCACATGTCATACAGCCCGCTTATCCATGAATATCAAAAAAATGTTCCCAGGACGCCTGATTTCAAGCTTTTTCAGTTCCACATTTTAATTGAAATCGTTTTATACTGTGACGCTCTCCGTTCGATGCGGAGTTTTCATTCCAGCGCCACCGTCTGTGCATAGTGCAGATCGGCCACTTTTCCTTACAGGCAGTTCTGTAAGGGCCACGAGTAGCTGCGAGTGGAGATAGGCAGTAACTCCAGGGGTCACGTGATTTATATATAGATCTTATCTAAAGGAATACACAGTCAAATGATTGCAACAAGTTTATTATCAGTTATTCTTCAGAACATCTATTTCTAATTCTATCTGTGTCTAACAAAAATCTACACATAATACCTACAGGTAATTCAGTCTGCCTACGTCATACTTGGCTAAGCGGAAATATCTGGTGGAGTTAGCGTAGCGCGAGGATATCGTGGCACGAGAAAATACTATGGCGGGGAACGATCATAACGAATAACCACAGTGGTAAAATGGAGGGGGGGGGGGGTTGTAGCGAAAGTTCAAGTGATAAGCGAAGTCTTTCGACCGATGTCAACTTGGGACGTTGGCAAGTAGGCCTTTCGACCGATCTCAACTTGGAACGTTGGCAAGAAGGCCTTTCGGCCGATGCCAACCTAGGACGTTAACAAGAAGGCCTCGCGACCGATGTTGGCAGAAACCGCGGCCAGAAGGAAATCACGTGCTCACTCCAATCTGGTATGGATTCTGAATGTCGTACTTCCTGAGTCCTGTACTGCGCGTATAGGGCTTACTTCTCATCTTAGATCACTGGTGGGAACTGCTAATTTGTCGGGCTGGTTAGGTAGATGGAGCTGCTGCTGTTAAGGCTTCTGTCTGCAGGGAGCCTTGGTCACAGACTGCTTGTTTCAGTGTAGGAACTCTAGTTTTAACAAATTTTCGGCGCGGTGGTGACCGACTCCCTCACCACGATTTTCCGAAGCGTTATAGTGTGTGTTTGATATTGCTCCGGCGCAGCGTTCGATGATATTTAGCCTGCCTGGGGCTGGTTGTCTTGGTATTGGAAGTCGCATTTTGAACGCGAGATTTCTCAGAAAATATTTATTTGTATGCACGATGTAAGCGGAACGGAATTGGAAATTAAATAACAGTGTTTATCGAAAAAGAAACGGGCGCATACGGCCAATATTATACGGCCATACGGCTAACGTATAAATCTACGTAGCGAGTGGAAAAATATTTCCACTTGGTTACAATACTTTATACTAATAGTCAACCCCAAAAACATACATATAGGCTTTTTAGAGGCAAAATTCCCTACATCATGGGCTACCCTTTATTAAGAAATAGAGTTACATATTTGGTTTGGTTTATGTCAGAAATCACTAATTGAAATATTGGCAGTAATTGGTGCTAGGAAAAATACTCTAAAACCGTTCGTAAAAAAACGTAAAAACTACATTTATAATAAATAGAGTGCAATTTGTAAACGAAAAAGACACCGTAAGTGATTTAAAAAAATAATATGGTGCCCCCAAGGAACAGTACTGGGACCGATTTTATTTAACATTTATCTAAAAATCTCTTCAATATTATTAATAATAGATTTCTTTGATATAAGACAGTCTAACAATTTTGGAATTTCAGATTCCAAACATATTTATCAATGATTAGTCAGAATATACATTTTTGCGAGCTACCCCTTTCAGTAAGGGCCTGAGCGTGTTATCGAGTATGGTTTGCCCCTAAATCTTTCCAATTAGACTGCCTCCATGCATTTTTAAAAGGTTTTTGCTTTTACATAGAAGGGGCAGTATCTGACGATGTAGGCTCGAAAGCGATAAAGTGTAATTCTAATCCGCCGATGACTCTAGAACACCCGGGCGGCCTTAACTGACCCATAGTTTAGCCACTTACAGATAGGCAAGGGACAACTTTGTATCAAGAATGCTCACCTGTGGAATGCAGTAGACGAACGATGCACTCCAGGCCACTGCCAGCATGACCTTTCCCCTCCTCCTGGCGTCGTTGACTTTGAGGGGATGCAATACGGCGAAGTAACGGTCCAGGGAGACGCAAACTAGCACGTTGCTGCTGAGGTAAGGGCCGAACGCCCGCAGGAAGAGGAAAACTTTACATGCCACGTTCCCAGCGATCCAGTGCCCTGTTAGCCGCCAGCTCACCTGGAAAATGGAATTCATAATTTAGTGCCTGTTTGGATATGGTTTTTTATGGCGCGTACGTGAGAATTTTGGTTGACTGCAAGTTGGAGCGGTACGCAGCGCCGCGCCGGCTGGGAGATAAAAATCCCTCTTAATGCGATTTAGCATAAATGTGGAAAAAGTTCAACCTAAAAGGCTTTAAAAGCCGGCTCGTTTTGCCGCCGAGACCGATAAACATTCGGGCAAAGAAAAAATATAAAGTGTGTGGTTTACATATGCATAAGTCTACACCTGAATTTTACATCTACGTTAAAATTAAAATTGAACTCAAATGAGAAAATTATATTCATGGAGATCTATCGTAAGTTTAGTATTAACTTCATAATAATAGTCCCCAGTATACCGTCCTTTTTTGAAAGTTATTACAACAGTGGTAAAGATATAATAGTGTTAGCGGCTTCATTTTAACGAGTCTGCTAGACTTTTACCTACTACCTACTTTTTGTTACAAAACTCAATTTTAATTCAAAGATTTTTACAATGTAGTAGACTCGTTAAAATGAAGCCTTTAACACCATTTTTACCACTGCTGTATTAACTTTAAAAAAAGGACCGTGTACTGGGGACTATTAGGTTAATAGTTTCTGATATTTGATTTCCAAAATTAGTCCAATCAATAGGTAACGGTATAGGTAATAGGTCCAATGTAAAATTTACCATAAAAATATGGTCGTATACAAAAAAAATTAAGAAATATAGCGTTTTTTGCCCTTTGCATTTAAAAGGCGAAAAGGCGAAAAAAATCTTAAATTTAGAAGGAATGGCTTTTCGTAAATAGAAAAAGTAAAGCTCTTAAATAATAAAGTTGAATCATAAAGTTATAGATAATAAAAAGATCTTTCGATTTATATTTTTATGAGTATTGCTATATTATTTTTAGGGATACATATATCGAAACGCAAACGTAAAAAATTGACTATTTTCGTTTTTACTACATCTTTTTCAAATGGACTTTTTGCTACTTACTGTAAGTGCTTCCCACAGCAAGCCACAAATGTACATTCGAAAATTCAAAAATCGGCTAGAGATGTCTATAAAGTACTTTGAAATAAAATTTTTTTGGCCACGTTTTCTTTAATACCTTATTCAATTTTCATTTCTCGATAATAGTTACGGATATAATGAATTGCTGACATTTTTAAACAAATAAAAAAAACGTTTTTCAATGACATTCTGGAGCCGAGATAGATACCTACTTATATTTTCAATAAAAAAATAGCGCAGGTCATTTTATATCTCTAGCATTAATACAGAAATATCAAAAGACACGTAAAAACTCAGAAATTTAGTTGACATTTTTGTTAAATAATTCGGTAAAAATTACATATCAACATGGAAATAATGAAAAAATCAATTTTTAGGTACCTATATTAGAATTTAAAAATAGTGAAAATATGTTAGAATATTATATATATATATATATATATATATATATATATATATATATATATATATATATATATATATATATATATATATATATATATATATATATATATATATATATATATATATATGTATATATATATATATATATATATATATATATATATATATATATATATATATATATATATATATATATATATATATATATATATATATATATATATATATATATATATTGTGAAAAGTAATCTTGGGTTTGTAGCATTTCATTACATAGAGAAATAAGCAAGTAGACGAATAAGAAGGAAGACACACTTACCAGTGCTATATCTGGACATACATGCGGAAACGAACCACTATACACATGGAAACGAACCACTTAGAAGTTGTACAAGTTCTTTCACCTTTATTGAGGATCTTCAGAGCAGTGTACGATTTTTTTCATTAATTATTTATACTTAAATTTCAAATATTAATACTCCAACACTTGCAGTGACGTTTTATGACATTAGTTTTTGACGGAACTCAAAATCTTAGAATACACAAACCTATTCTACTATTTATATTGTTCTATTTGAACATATTATATATAAAAGCATTAGGCATACAGTTATCCAGAAAATGTTAAACTTTAAAATGCATAAAATCTTGTTGACCCTATTGAAAAACAACTACTTTTTCCAACTATATGCGGGAAAATATTGAATTATATATACAATAGAGTTCTGAAGCAATCAAAGAGGGAGTGATACAGAAATTGCTTGCTTAGTTAAAACTAAAATCGTGCACTAAGAATTGTACGATTTATTTCATTGATCGTACACTGCTCTGAAGATCCTCAATAAAGGTGAAAGAACTTGTACAACTTCTAAGTGGTTCGTTTCCGTGTGTATAGTGGTTCGTTTCCGTATGTATGTCCAGATATAGCACTGGTAAGTGTGTCTTCCTTCTCATTCGTCTATTGGCTTATTTCTCTATGTAATGAAATGCTACAAACCCAAGATTACTTTTCACAAACTTACGTATCATATGTAGAAAAATAGGATTTGCTAATATTATAACTAAGTATATCTGCAAATAATCATATTGTATAATAGCTGAAGTATATTTGAGTTGTAATCACTTAGTATAGAGATTTCTCGTTAAAGCATTGTGCAAGACAATTTGGTAGGTATCAAATGAGGTATTATCAGAAATGATTAAGAATGCAAAATTATATATGTATGTATCAAAATATATCAGATATAGAAGGGAAAATGATAATATATATTAAATAGGAGGTAGAAATGTAAACTGTAGGTATAGTAGTGATAGTGTATAGTAGACATGTATAGTGTATAGCTGGATAGTGTATAATAGACATAGTGAAGGTGTAATGATGCTAAACACAAATAAACTCGATAACTAAAGTGAGAAAGTGTGCATGTGCATGGTATAGACATTAGTATAGAAAATACGACATGGCATATACTTTATTCTAAAAATTAATCAAGCGAGCAGGGAAACATATAGGGTAGAAACAAGGAAGATAAATAATAATTGGAAACAAAATAAGAAACGGATTCCATATCGAAATATTGCACAGTTTAAAGTTTGACACAGAATAACTGAGCGCAAAAAAAGGCGAGTAGAGAAAATAAGGAACGGAAATCGGAGATAAAAATTTAGAAGCAGTTTGCAAAGAGAAAAAGGGAGCGAAAAGTATTAAAGGAGTTATTGATTTGCATGGAAGCCATATGGATGGGGCATGCTGAAATTTAATAAAAATTAGACGGACAAAATCAAAGTCTGAAAATAAAAGCGTATAGAAGCAACATTGAAACAAAGTTAAGGTACCTTATCATATTATTCGAATATAAGTCATGACTATAAAATGAGACAACAAACCTTTGTAACAGTTTTTCTAAATTTATAGTAAGTACAAACCTTAATAAAAGAACAATTTTAAATAGAGCTCAAAGATATAATATTTTCGTGAAACCAAGTCAGACTTATAGTTGGATCACGAATTACGAAGCGTAAATTTAAGGACATACTTCGTAATTCTACGACCTTTCAACAGGACATAGAGAATCCAATATATGTATTCATCCGATACGAACCACAGTTTAGTCGTGGTTTCAGTCAGTAAGGTATACAGAAACATGTGTATAATAGTCATTCATTAATCGGGTATTCAACTACAACTTTTAGGCAACACAAAGGATAATTGATTTAAATAAAAAGGGTCGGGGATTAACGGAATTAGTTGTAATGATTATAATTAAAATAATATTGGGCAAAGGAGACGATTAATTAAATGAGTTTAAAGAGCATATAGCTAATCTAAAATATTGAACATGCTTTTGAGAAAAATCATAAAATATGTATTAGTAACTTAAGATTAGCAAGAAATATAACCAATTGCAGTTAGATGCATTTGAGAGCGTAGAAATTAGAAAATGTAAAAATAATATGAATACTGACAAAGGACGTATCACGTATAGTCCGCCCTATGCGTTAGTATATAACAGTTCGTTGAGTCGTGAAAAGTTGTGTAGTGGTTTTGTAACCATGACAATAATGTTGGTGTAAATAGGGTAGTTTCTTAGTTTAAGATTTAGCTTTAATCGTCTCCGGATTATCCCAACTTGGTTGCCGAAACTCGCGTCGAGCGAAATATATTTGCTTTGGTTGGAATTGGAAACTAAGTCGTCGACTTTTCCAAAGTAGTAAGTTGTAATTAACTTTCATAGGACCGGGGGTACAAATTCATTTCTAGCCACGTTTTTCAACGTTTTTAACAATATGAACGTTTTTAAAATGTGGTCTTAGTTATTAAAGTTGATTGATATTTTAATTATATCCAGATGCTGCTAACATGATTGGTGAAGCGCGCGTCGATTACACTGTTTAATGATTTGGTGTTTATGGAAAAACACGTCTATGCTAATTTTACATCTAATCTTCCAACCCCCTTTAGGAACTGATATTATTATATAGTATTCCATATTTATAAAGTAAGTATTCGTTCGTAAAATATTAAATTTTTTTGTGTTATGTGTCGCAAGTACTAGAATAATTACCCCGGTATCTGAGGTAATACCGAAGTTATCATATTTTGCTGGTTGAATAATAAAATCTTACTACCCTCAAAAAATTATAAGCAACTTCTTAGGAATCTTGCCAAAGCTCGGACTCCGAACTTATCATCGACTGACAGAATAGCTTTACAATTTGTTCAATAAATTTGGACGAAAAATATGGATTCGGAAAACAACAAATTGCATACATAAAATTCCATATGTATTGAAATCTACTATGGCCAAACATAGCAACTCTTAAAGAAGCGATTAATTGCCACAAATGAAAGTTTTACCCTACAGTCCTAAAACAACTTTATACAACAAGTTGTAATTTATCAAGTAAACGATGCAACGTGATATAATTGAAAACAAAATTTATTCTATAAATAGAGTACAAACTGCAGCTCATGTAAATAAATAGACTATTGTGTAAGTGTAAACCCGCTAATTAAAGTGTTAACCTAGTTGCTAATAAGGCTTACGTAAAACCAATTAAACTAAATTTGTAATTAATATTCAAGATACTACTATCTCTACATTTTGCAGAAATAGATTTATTTCAAAGTATGCAATAGAATTAGCCCACGTGATATAAATAAATGAAATGAAAATTATTATATTCAGTAAATAATAGTTTGCTAAATCCTTGTTAAAATCACGTTTCATGCATATTTCTCTAATTATTCAGCAAGGTTAATATAAAAACAGAAAGGAATCACTTACAACTGAGTGGGATTATATGCCACCCTCATGCTCAGATTTCAGCACAATTTTATTGTACGCATTGTACAATAAAATATACACACACAATATATATATATATATATATATATATATATATATATATATATATATATATATATATATATATATATATATATATTCATGGTCATATTATAACTTCTTTGTTCATTTTGCTTATTCTGAGTTGAAATGCACGTTCGTTTTGTGTAATAGATACAATAGACAATAACATATTATTGTCTCATATTAATATCAATCTCATAATAATCATATTGTTGTCTGAGAATGTGAGTTAAGTGACTTAGTGAACAGTTATAATATAATGGAGCCTATATGATGCTAATATATATATATATATATATATATATATATATATATATATATATATATATATATATATATATATATATATATATATATATATATATATATATATATATATATATATATATATATATGTATATATATATATATATATATATATATATATATATATATATATATATATATATATATATATATATATATATATATATATATATATTAGAGATAAATAATTATATATTGTGTGTGAAATAACGGAATAACAAAACTACAGCTTATATTGTTTTTCTTTCCCCCAGTTTTTGCTCTGTCAATCATTGTGATTGATATTGTTTAGCGATGTAAAATGGTACAGATTGCTTTTGAAAAATATATAAAGAGAATCTTAAATTTATTATGATTGGAAATGCTATGGATTTAAGAATAGCTTCGTCATGCGGACACGTTTGAGAAAGACTGTCTGGCGTTATTGAATAGCGTCAGACACTTTAGACGAGGGACATTTTAGAAGTTCAAAATTGGAATGTTTTCATTGGAATCCGCTGACATGGTATTGCTCTAAATGAAAATTACTATTTTCATACGGATCAATGTAAAACAACGAACACTATATAGGTATTTATATCCATGTATTCTTAAATCTTATTGTGTTTGACAAATTTTCAGGAAATGTTAATTAACTATTATTTCAATTATGTAGGTACTTCTTTAAACATCTAATTTGATATTTAATATACTACTATACTACTCGCTTCTCATTAGTTAACTATTCATATATTCTTGTCACTAAGTTTTATAATTACTTTTTTACAACTTGTCAATACCAGAGTCAGGAGATCAATCATCACTGCTAATAAACTTCGTAGTAGACGCTGTGTTAATAATTGAGAAAAACCTAAAGCAACTATCTGATTACATAATTTTATATTAACTATAGTTTTTGATTTTCTCTATTACCTATTCTTATATATCCTACACATCAGATTTGAAAACTATATACAAATCGGAATGGCATCGCATTTGGCATTCGCAAGATATTTGCTACTTTTGTTTCCTCATTTGTCTGTCAGTCAGTAGAGTGCCTTTGGGTAGGAAAACTTTCTTTTGGTAGAAGGGATCGGTATTTTTCGGCTATTTATGTGAGATTTGTCGTAGCCGTTTAATATGAGTGCTTGTTTAAATGTCTGCAATTCGGTCTGTCTGTTGTAGCTGTCAATTAGTCTAATGGTTCTAGGTACTAGGTGTTAACACAACTTAATTTTATTGGGATGGGTGGTGGTGGGATTTGGCATTAAGGTAGCGGTTTGTATGGATTTTCTTTCTACAGAAAGAATAGGAGAATTGGTCTTGGTTTCTTTTCGTGACGATGACATCGTGACGATGACATCTAGGAAAGGAGATGAAGGAATTAAAAAGAACTGAAATAGAAGAATTGTAAGGAAGGGAGGAACACCGATTGAGGCCTTAGAGACGAACGCAGACTAGACCTGGGGAGTAGACCTTACTACCTTATCTACCAATTATCTCTGAGCAGTAGGCAGATTGAGGCGATTATTATTAGGAGATTACAATATATGCAATTTTGAAAACTATTAAAAGTTTCCCATACGTTGGGTTTGATTATTTGTTATATATGAATAAGTGAATGCTCTATACCTTGTCTTAGATAAATGTATATAAAATGATATATTGTAAAAGTAATACTATGATGAAGAAATATTTGATCTGCTCACTTACATACTACTTACATTATTTCGCGCCTATTGAATCCTTCTTGGTTTTATGGGCGCTAGTTCTTGGAACACTAATTTCTATTTTTACTAGAAGGTTCACTTATGATATGACCACTCTTTACTCTTAGAGGGGGTTCAATTGGGTATATGATAAATTTCTTTACAAGATTAAATTTTTTTAAATTATGTTACTGTTTAAAATTGTGAATTTTATGGTATTGTAATATTTTATTAATCTTATTGAATTTTATTGAATCTCAAATTATATTATTTTAAAACATTTCTTGAAAATTTTCAAAAGAACAAGAAAGAAGTTGATTGGATATGACTAAATTTATTATCATATATATATATATATATATATATATATATATATATATATATATATATATATATATATATATATATATATATATATATATATATATATATATATAAATAATAAAATACAGAAAATGTGGAAACCTTATTTATACCCTACGTAAACCTACGTAACTTATATCTGCTACGTGGGACCAAGTCCTCTGTCACAATGTTTCTTCAAACTAGCAAAGTTTGAAATTGTTATTACCTTTGAAAATTATGTTAATCCTTTTTATTACCACGCACAAAAACTAATCACTTTTTTTGATATCACTGACTGGTACACGAACTAACAAATGCTTCTGGGCTCTGGTGGTGTCATCTAGCGGATGTCGCCGTACTGTCTCTGGAACGCTGTTATGTTCGCTGAAACTCTGCTAAGGGATATATTCACCCTCAAACCTTTATTTTATCACTTCTGCAATTATTTTATTCTATCAGTTGAATTTATTGAGAAAATTATTTCCTTTTCTTTTTATATCAATTACAAATCTCTAAATCTTATCTGCGGCTGGGACGCTACCAAGCCTCCACTTCGTGCTTGATTATTACGCCGAAAACACTTACTTTGCAATTATTTCTGCTTTTACACTGGTGTTCTTGCTTATTTAGCACAAATTTAATATTATTACTTTACATTTACTATTAATATATTAAAAAAATATGACACTTCGGATCGTAGCAATTACCTCATCACCAATTGTCGATTTTAACTGCGGATATGCCGTATTGAAAAATATTTACAATCCTTGTTACCTTACTGTTTTCTTGTTGTGCTGTTATAATCGGCCAGTCAGATTGATGCATAATATTTAATTTACTTCATTAAATATGACGTAAAACTCTTACAATTTCATTTTCACTTTATATAATTTCGAATGCAATACAATCAGATTCACTTTATGTTGCGCAACTTCAATTTATGTATGAGGTGTTGTTTGTACATTTGATTCTGGTTCGTAGCTAGAAACTCTCGAACTCCATTTTTAAAATGATGCTTTCGCATTAATCTTTTAATCTAGACATAGTTTATTAATGATCGATACTCTATAATTATCATTGTGACTTGTCTATTGTAATTATGCATGAAATAGATTTTTCTGCCGATTAATAATAGATATTAGTTATAAAGATATTACGTTCTGACCAATCAGGCGCGTAGCTGCTTGGTGTTCCGCTATAGTCGATACGTTGGTCAGTGAGCTTATACTATAGTCAGTCTGTGCCATAGTTATTGATTACTCATGTAAGTTCTGTATTTTCCTTTATCTCAATATATATATATATATATATATATATATATATATATATATATATATATATATATATATATATATATATATATATATATATATATATATATCATGATCGATTCCGGGGTCTCAATCTGCCTACCCCCAGGTCAAGTCTGCGTTCGTATCTAAGGCCTCAGTCGGTGTTCCTCCCTTCCTTACAATTCTTCTATTTCAGTTCTTTTTAATTCCTTCATTTCCTTTCCTAGATTTCATCGTTACGAAAAGAAACCAAGACCAATTCTCCTATTCTTTCTGTAGAAAGAACATCCATACAAACCACTACCTTAATGCCAAATCCCACCACCACCCATCCCAATAAAATTAAGTTGTATTAACACATAGTTCTGGGTACTAGGTGTTAATACCATAGGTATAATACCATAATAGGGTACCATTAGACTAATTGGCAGCTACAACAGACAGATCGAATTATAGACATTGGAACAAGCACTCATATTAAACGGCTACAACAAAACTCACATAAATCCAAAGGAGAGATTTCCTACCCAAAGGCACTCGGCCGACTGACAGACAAATGAAGAAAAAAAAGTAGCAAATATCTTGCGAATACCAAATGCGATATTCCGATTTCTATATAGTATAGTCAAATCTGATGTGTAGGATATATAAGAAGAGGTAATACAGAAAATCAAAAACTATAGTTAATATAAAATTATGTAAACAGATAGCTACTTTAGGTTTTTCTTAATTATTTATACAGCGTCTACGACGAAGATTATTAGCTGTGATGATTGATCTTCTGACTCTGGTATTGACAAGTAGTAAAACAAGTAATTATAAAACTTATAGTGACAAGAATATATGAATGTATATTCTAATGTATATGTTAATCCTTTTTATTACCACGCACAAAAACTAATCACTTTTTTTGATATCACTGACTGGTACACGAACTAACAAATGCTTCTGGGCTCTGGTGGTGTCATCTAGCGGATGTCGCCGTACTGTCTCTGGAACGCTGTTATGTTCGCTGAAACTCTGCTAAGGGATATATTCACCCTCAAACCTTTATTTTATCACTTCTGCAATTATTTTATTCTATCAGTTGAATTTATTGAGAAAATTATTTCCTTTTCTTTTTATATCAATTACAAATCTCTAAATCTTATCTGCGGCCTGGGACGCTACCAAGCCTCCACTTCGTGGTTGATTATTACGCCGAAAACACTTACTTTGCAATTATTTCTGCTTTTACACTGGTGTTCTTGCTTATTTAGCACAAATTTAATATTATTACTTTACATTTACTATTAATATATTAAAAAAATATGACACTTCGGATCGTAGCAATTACCTCATCACCAATTGTCGATTTTAACTGCGGATATGCCGTATTGAAAAATATTTACAATCCTTGTTACCTTACTGTTTTCTTGTTGTGCTGTTATAATCGGCCAGTCAGATTGATGCATAATATTTAATTTACTTCATTAAATATGACGTAAAACTCTTACAATTTCATTTTCACTTTATATAATTTCGAATGCAATACAATCAGATTCACTTTATGTTGCGCAACTTCAATTTATGTATGAGGTGTTGTTTGTACATTTGATTCTGGTTCGTAGCTAGAAACTCTCGAACTCCATTTTTAAAATGATGCTTTCGCATTAATCTTTTAATCTAGACATAGTTTATTAATGATCGATACTCTATAATTATCATTGTGACTTGTCTATTGTAATTATGCATGAAATAGATTTTTCTGCCGATTAATAATAGATATTAGTTATAAAGATATTACGTTCTGACCAATCAGGCGCGTAGCTGCTTGGTGTTCCGCTATAGTCGATACGTTGGTCAGTGAGCTTATACTATAGTCAGTCTGTGCCATAGTTATTGATTACTCATGTAAGTTCTGTATTTT
>CAXKVY010001868.1:0-30299 GCA_964058915.1 Tetropium fuscum | reverse complement strand
GTCTTTATTTCTTTACAAACTCTTAAACAACATTATTGATTCTCCAGATTTTTTGTTTCAAATAACCGTTTATATACGTAGGATAAGTAAGTTCTTCGATTCAACATTAAAGGACAATAGCCATAAATTTCATAGACCAAAAATTAAAAAACAAAGTGTATTTTTTCCAGAGAAATTTTTTGAGTTTGACAGTACGGGCAATGAGAAGTTACAGAATATTTTACAGAATTGAAACCACTCTATCTGACAAAATGAGATCGATTAACTAAATAAGGTAACAATAATTCCACATGGAACTCCAAAATCCATTTGTGATAGCTTATTAAGTAAAATATTGCGGTCTACTTTATAGAACGCCTTTGAGAGTCATGTAGATAAAGTAGATAATATCTGCTTGGCCTTGTTCGTCCATGTGATTTGAAATCCCATGGACGTCCATGTCCATGAAATTAGCAATTGTTGACAGTTTTGAAATCCTTGCTGTAACTCGGAGACGTAGAGTTTGATTTTCCAGAATCTTTCTTTATACACATTCATCTCAAAAACCTTCAAGAAGGTGCACAAAATAGATACAGGCCTGTAGTTAGTACCATCTGCAGGATTATTACGTTTGAGGATTGGACAGACCCTAGCAAGTTTCCAGCAATTTTGAAAATTCCCCATTATTTCCCCATTATGCGATTGATAATTTTTAATAAAAGGTAACATAAGTTTCTACAAGGTCCAAATTGGACAAGGAAAGGAAATGCTACAAAACATTCTTGATAATAGAAAGGGTATCAGAAAAGAGACTAATTAAAAATAAAAAACGAAATACCATTTAATCTGATGCTGATTCCAAGTGACATAATTTTAGAAAATAAGTTAGAGGACTATTTTACTTATTTAAAAATAAATAATTGCATGTTTTAAAAAATATTGAATAAAAATGAAAAAAATTCAAACCGACACATACCAACTACATTCAGTATATTTACGACGTTACAAGTTAAGTAATTTTCAGGAAAAAAATACCTTGCGTGCACACTGTGAATCCATTATATTATTACCTCCTCACTTAGCTTGACAAAGTTAGCAAAAACTAGAAACATTTAGATAGATGCGAATATATTTAGGTTTAATACTTCGGTAACAATGAAATTATAAAATTCAATTTATATACGAGGGTGTACTATCACTTAATTTAATGGCATGATGACATGAACGTGAGAGATAAAGTGACCACACCTTTATGACAATATTTGACAATAGATGGAAATTAAACTAATCAAAAACGTGTGAGCTTATTAAAAGAGCAAATAGTAGGTACAAATTTAAATAGTATGACGATACAGCTAAGAACAATTTTGTTATAAAATCTGCAGTAACGGCTGCTTTTAGAAAATATACTCAAATACGTATGATATATAAAAAATAATACGCACCAAGTACGAATATATATGAAGGATAATAAAAGTTTGCTAAAGCAAGTAAAATATATATTTGAGATATCTTTAATATATTCTCATATTTTATATTTTCATTACCATTCCATACCAAAGGGATTCTTCTTCCACTAGATGGTCCTACTAATTTTTTTAAATGATTCCTATTATTAACCAAGATTAATTAATTTTATTTTTCCAATTGAATCCGCTATTAGATCAAGAGATTATTCATAACTTTAAGATGTAATCACTATAGAAAATTTCTAATCAAAAGGCTTCTAACATTCAGAAACAGCGAAAGTTAATTTGAAGATAACAGAAAGAAGTATTAATTTAGCCAGTGCTTTAGCTTGGATGTCAGCAGCCTGGAAAAACGTTTTATCAGCTACAATTTCAAAATGTTTTGCAAAAGCAAGATTCTTGGAAAATGTCCAGCATGACGAATATTTCGATGAGGAAGATGAAATTCCACTGGCCCTGCTTTTTCCTAAATTAAAATGTAAGCCTACAAAATTATGCAAGTATTGAGAGCAATGTATTGACTTTTAATCATAATTTTGAAATCAATGGAAGAAGTAATCCATGGATCAGTTGAAGATAAAGATTTTGATTTAAATAATGAACGTGATGTGGAATAATCTGGATGGGCAAAATTAAATATATGAGGGAAGTGAGGTAAGGTGAAGTGAGTGAAGCAAAAACTAAGATATATGTAATGTTTCCTATTTTGTAACGATAAAAAAGTGAATTATCTCTAAAAACTGTCCAAATTTTAACATAATGTGAATCTCAGGTTTTACAAAAAAAATTTAAACTTAAAACAAACTTTAATTGAAAATAAAAAAAAGGCAATTATTAATATGGTAGGTAATGTTTAAAATACGTGCATATATAATTTTTTATTGTTTGACCATTTTCGTATGCACTAGGTATAAGCACACCTAATTTGTAGATATTTATGTAGTTTTTTCAATATGTAAACTTTAATTTAATAAAGAAAATATAAAAAAATTTTTTTTTCATTTATTTTGACCTCTCAATTTATTTTTTCATCAATTTTATTTACCTTGTTTATTTAATAACGGCTACTTCTATGTAACCGCCAACTTCACAATACATTTTGGTGACCGCTATTTAGAGGTTTTACTGTAGTATCATGTTATTTGGTGATACACCCCTGATAACTTGAAACTACAATAAGAAGTATGTTTGCTTCTGTATTACCTTGCTATTCAGAGAAAATGGATTATGATATTGCGTACGGGATACCCTAATTGGTTGTAATAGGTATCCTAATGAATTGAAGCCAATGCAAGCGCCAAGAGAGCGATATGCGGCCCATTTATGCCCTAGAAGTGCCCCTCTTAAATACAGAGATATCAAGTTATAAAATCGTATACCTAATCTATATATGGCATTTACACACATTACTAACATTATTTGACATTTTTAAAATCAATATTTTTATTTTAGGATACACATGGAATACATACCGTCGTCCAAGTAGAAAATAATCAGAGTGTATCTTGTAAGTATACTAACAAACTGTGTCTTTTATTGTCAGCTTAAGTAGCAGAGGCATAATTTCTTTATGTAACCAGAATGTACATTTGCTAAACCTTATGATTCGCTCTAGCTTGCGACATTAGTGTTTTCGTTCGGTATACAAACTAGAGCAAAAAATTGTGTGACATTTTACAAAGAAAACCCGCACCGCAAAGAAAACCCGCAAAAGACCTTCATTTGCAAAACCACATTCACTTTTTGATATATTATAAATTAAGTTGAGTTAACATTATTTTTTTAAATTTTATTTCCTATATTAGGATAATTGCGCGCGCCACTGAGTACCGTATTCCATTAGTTTGCTTATCAAACGAAAGCACTATAGTGTCTTAAATATTTAATTCATCTACTAACGCTACAGCAAAGCGTTAGTAGCCCATTTTCGGTATTGAGCTAGTTATCCTAGTGCTTTCAGTACTGAGAGTGGCGCATTTGAATCCCGCAACATTTGCTTTTCTCCATTTTCTTTACTTAATCTCTTTATTAGTTCTTTATAATATCTTTATAATCTCTCGACACAATTGCGATATGACAGCCAACTCATGCCAACTGATGACGTTTTATAATAGAAATTATATTTCGTGACATTTTCCCCAAAAACGTATTAAGACCGGAATAACAATTCGTTCAAGATAATAAACGTATAACGGTCGTAAACAAAATATTGTATTCAACTTGCAGTTAATAGCCATTAATCACTCGGACCACTTGCGCCACTTGCCTACGACTCATGACCACAAACAACCATGCGTGAATAATGATTATAATTAATTGCTCGTTGAGTAATAACTATAACAATATGATATACATATTAAAGCACTAGAAAGATGAACAGATCTATCCTCCATCTAGGTCCCAGTTTGATATCAGCTGTCAATAGTATCAATTTTCAACAATAGTTATTTGTGTACCAAGTAGCCCAATCACTTAAGTGGTTCAAATTCTTTGGCCTTGATTGAGGCTCTTCAGAAATATGTAAAATTTATTTAATTGGTCATTTATACTTCAATTTATCATTAACACATAGTGATTGTTATAACTTTTGTAGGTACACCTTTCTTGAGTCAACGTCCAATATTCTTACCTCTTCATTTATTCCAGGTGATTCCCAGCCTGCTAAATCATTACCAACTGTTGATGAACAAAAAGCAATACTCCAAAAATCAACCACAGCCGAGAAACAAACAGTGGAAGAAATTACCGTAAAACATGACACAAAACAATGCGAATCCTCATCGTCCGCATCTGTCGATAATTTATCCAGAACTGATAAGGAAACAAATGATATGGTTTCTGGTGCGACCGACACTCTGGCTGACACAAAGCATAATTTATCAGATAAAAATAACGATCCTTCGGTGTCCGCCAGATCTAAATTGACAGCCAACACTCGAATCCGCAGAGATTGGATTTAAATAAGCAGCGATGACAATTTATTTATCGGTTCCTGACATGGAGTATGACAAAGTAACCGAGCAAATCGCAGAAGCTTGAAAAATATAACAATAATTATGTAGATACTGTTGTAATTATGTCATTATTTTGTCTGTATACAAGGTGATAACGCAATGTAGGGCACTGAATACTCTTAACTGCTAGAGAAAATCTTCTAGATTTGGAAAAATCTGGAAGAAAAACAGAAACATAAGTTGCTATATGTTATTTCCGTACTCAATTCTTAGTAGTCTTAAAAAATCGATTTGCTCTAGCAATTAATGCCCAGCAATAGTTTTCACTACTTTTATTTATTTCCACAACTATACAACTATATAGTGCTACGCAGTATATATAAAAATATGTTACCTATATTATTGTCGTTATCACTTGGTATATATATATATATATATATATATATATATATATATATATATATATATATATATATATATATATATATATTATATATATATATATATATATATATATATATATATATATATATATATATATATATATATATATATATATATATATATATATATATATATATATATATATATGTAGCAAATAAATTAATTTATTATCCTAACAATTACTTGTTTATTGTATATTTATTATAGTGCGTTCATAAGAAGTAAATTCCCAAATAGGTAGCGTTGGTACATAAATTAAGGGATTCATTTTCAAAACGCAGATTTTAACGTCAGGTCGCAAAATGAATTAGTGGTTGTGTTACCTACTTTATAAGATAGCCACCTAGCCACCTTTATTTAAAATAGCCGTTACAATAGAAGGACTCGGTCATGTATTGATTTACGAATTAACTTCTCGAAAACTAACCAATAAAATATATCTCCAAAGTTTAATTCCTTTATATGTGTGATTTTTTTGAGAATTAAAGCCTTGCAGATTTGTAGTTATTAAAAAATATTGTAAGGTGATACTATTAATACATTACATACTACATGTAATTACATACACATACATTAATTACTATTAATAATTAAATTCTAATACTTTCACATAAGACAGTACATGCATAACAAATAGCCATGACATGGATAAATCTTTATTTATTTTATTTTCTATTTAAAAATTAACGAAATAACGCCAAAAATGAAATAAACAAGTGAGGTAAGCCGCCAATATCTTTGAAACCTATAGAATAGATTCCTATAGGAGAAGATATATCCCTTTTATACAAACTATTACGATAATTTTTTGGGAATTTGAATACACTAATATCTCTTTCATTTTGTAGGTTGTTAAAGTTTATATCTTAGTTCCTTCTGGACCCAGATATAGTTTGTAACATCGAAATATGCGACATAAAAACCCGAGCTGAAAACCCTCATTTTATCGATCACATGTGCTACCGCATTTTTAACAGCGTTGTCAAGTATAACCGATTTCCAGGAACTTAAGGAAAAACAAAAGATTTTATATACATCGCCCATTACATTATGACATTACATTATGAAGTGGGGTCCACAATAATTTTTGAAATAGAAGTAATTCAGTTATTCTTTAATTTAGTGTATTATTTTGATGTATTTTGTGTTAAAATTGATTAGTATTATATCAAACATAACAACTTGTTGAATGAAAGTGCCTTTATAGTTACGATTTTAGGTTGCTGTAAGAAAAGTTATCCGATTTCCCATTGCGGCAATTGTGGGTATTCTTTGAAAAATTTTTATATCATATTTCGATGTTACAAACAGTACACATTATTTACATCGTTATATTTAAAATTTATTTAAGAAACTTTAATACTCGAATTTAAGTACCTATCTAATATGCAAGAAATAATGTATAGGTATAAATTAACTCAATACAATCATACTAATATGAAATACAGGACTAAACACTAGAGGACTGAGTTTAGGTTTTGTTTACCATTTACAAAGCCGTATTTACCGATTTTTATAGGTCACATTCACGTTTTATATCTGTAACCTTGCGGTATAGTTAGCTTGCCCTGGCATTTAGAATGCCAAGTCTCGAAAGGGAGAATTTTTACTGAACCTGAGAAATGGTGGCTGGCATGGGTTCCTCGCGAATGCTCGGTTATTCTACAACATTGAAGATTTAACTTACCTTGAGTTACTTCCCCTCTGTGGTCTGCTGGGCCAAAAGACGATACCTCGATGAGAGTTGAACCTGGACCCAACGAAACTGTTCGGAGATCAATTCACTGATCGCACTATGAAAGGTGAAATGCGGTCGAATTTATGGAATAAAAGATCTCTTTGGCTCTTCGGACAAGTTTATTTAACGAAATGGGTTGATATGACTCTAAGTTTATTAAGAAATTACCTTCCCTCTTAAAGGTATTTCGGGATGGTCCCGCTGAATTTACTTCCCTGAACAAATTAACAATAAACTACAGATTTAACTCTGTAGCTACCCTAACCAAGGTTGGAGTGTGTCTTTTCTTCAATTTAGAAAACAATGACGATTAACTTTGGGCCCTTATGCAATTTAGATTTGTTAAACCAAAATTCGTACTAACGCAATTGGTTGAGATGCACAAACACAAACTAACATTCGGACAACGGAAAAGCGTACGAACGTTAATTGGATGCAAGAACGCGCGTGGAACTGCTTAATTTTCGCTCTTCCATCGGTTTTATAATTTTGACTTGGGTAGTGGGAATTTCGGCCAAAAGGGCCACTTGTAGTATGTCTGATTCTATTAATTATTCTAATTTGGACTCTATTTGCGTTTTGTGGGCCTGTCTGCCAAAGAGGCAGATACGTTATTTTCTATTTAAGCAATCACAGCTTAAGGCGTGTTACTTCTTTATTTCCCAACTACCAAACTATTGGATTTTAAGAACCTCACTCCACCTTTTACATTGTTATAGATTTTCTAAGTGTACTTGACCAACCCCTCCTAAAATGATTTACAATCCTATAACTACCCGTACGAAGGCGACCTCGGTGGCCGGTTAACAAACTTCGTGTTTCCTTCCGTTTAGATAATGTATAATTTCGTTACTAAGAATAAACTTGGGAGGCTTGCCTAATTTATGCAATAGAGAAAAGCCTCCTAAAAACTCTACTGGCAATACTTTATGTCTTGAGCCTTGCTTCAACTTACATTATTTTACAATTTAATTTCTTTGACTAGGAACATTCGGTCTGTATCAATTTATACTTTAAATTCAATGATTTCTACGCAATTTGGGTGACATAACTCCACAATTTTGGCAGATTGTCATCGCGGAACCGGCATCTTGGCGACGCTAGACAATGCAACCTCTCTGATCCACACCGTATCGAATTGCTCGGGGCTATTTGTAAAGGGTGTTTTTGTCTTGTAAGGCAATAATTCTTTTTTTATGAGGGACTATTTCTTAACCGGCGATATTGTTACTTTCTATTTTATGATGTACTAGTTTCGTTATATATGATTCTTCTCGGAATTGGACCCTTTAAACATGTGTACGCTTCGTACTTTTCGCCTTTTGTTCTTGTGACACTTTCTATCTGACCAATTCTTGGGCTCTTTGTTCTTTGCTGCAAGAAATAGGAACCCAAGATCCGGTTGATGTCACGGTTCGTTCTGCCTAATTCAAGTACGTGCTCTTTCACTGATATTCTGATATATTACCCTCTTGAAGTAGTTCCTAGAAGATGGGCCTCTGGATCCCTAGTTGTCGTTTTCCTTTATCCTAATATTAAATAATAATGGCCCGGTTTTCGTTTTGTTACATATCCAAACATCTATTTCACGCGTCACTAAATTAACATTTAACGATTGATTTTTCACTACACTAACCGAAAAAAAAACAGACTCGAAACTACTTTACGTCGAAATGGTACACTGATAAGACAAGAAAGCGGTTTCCCGCTTCCTGCGTTGCCACTTTCCTCTGAATATGGCTATCTATGTATAAAGGTGGCTGTGTTTCTAACAAGCTGTCTACTAATGGTATACTAATTGAGTTGGATAACGTAGTATCTCGTACCTAATATATATTTCATAATTAAGTATATTATATTTCAAAAAAGAACCAAAATAATGATATAAAGTTATAGTTCACGAGATTTTAAATATGTATTATATGGATTATTACAAAAATATGAATTAAACCCTTTCCTGGAACCTTTGATGTAATAATAACACTCGAAGTAGTTTCCACCAACACCAAAACACTTTTATTTTGCTCGACGCGCCTTTCGCCAACCAAGTTAGCATCATCCGGAGACGATTAAAACTGATTTTTGATAAAACTGACAATTTCAATCGTCTCCAGATGATGCCAACTTGGTTGAGGAAACGTGCGTTGAGCAAAGTAAAAGTGTTTTGGTGTTTGTGGAAACTACTTCGAGTGTTAAACCATTTTCTGACTAAATTGACAGCGCGAGAACGGTATTTTATATTAATTAATTAATTTTTTTATTAAGACGTTGAAAAGTTGGCTAAGAAGTTATTAAGTGTAAAGGGTAAAGTAATTCACAGTCAATCACGATAAAATGTATGAAAGAAGAAGCCAAAAATGACTCAACAATACTGGAATTTCTTTGCCAAGAAAGATATTACGGAAAATAGGTTTCAAGTAATATTACTTATAACGTTTAGAGTAACAACACATGTGTAAATTATGGGTGTAAATTATAGGTGGAAAAGACGGCGGTTAATCGAATTCTACGGTATTAGGTTAAAAAGAACATTTAAAAATAATTATAAAATATCGCGAGGAAGGACGATGTATCATCTATACAGAAGAAATATACCTACATAGTTCTCATAGAGCCTAAAGGACGATCAGTCCATGCGTAATAATGAAAGGGTTAAAAAAGGGGGGAAGAGGTTGTCCATGCAGATGGAGAAGATAGGTTTATCCCCAATGGGCTATTAATATTTCACTCAGGTAGAGAATATATTTATAAATTCTATGTATATATTTTAATTTATAACTGTATTTGCAGGTACCAGGAGTGGAGATTATCATGACGAAATCAACCACGTAAATGTTTAAAAATGGGTCGAATCGTTGCTGTTTCTAGCATTGTATTTCTAGCGGAAGCCGGAAGGAAGAAATGATTAACTGACTCGTTCAGCACAAAATTAAGCATCATGCCATACAAACTATACCTTAGCTTTACAAACTCACAACCAGCCATGAAAAAGACTGTATAATATATCGTTCAGATACTCTTCTAGAATAACATGGGCCTAATGTTACCATACGTTTACCGCCGTATCCCCAGAATTGAACTATATTGAGCGAATATGGGCCATGATGAAAATAGAGCAACGGCATGGAATGTCACATTTAAATTAAGTGGTGTTGAGGAATTAGCAAAAGAAGAATTCTCTAAAATAACACATACCCAACATTGCGACTAAACAAATGTTTTGGTAGGCATTGCGTTATAATAATTGTGTATTTATTTTAATTATTTGCATTTTACGTATATGGTGGCGAATAAACTATTTTACCCGCCACTGTGGTTATCTTAATCGTTACATAATCGTTGATGATAAACTTTGTAACTTATCAAGGTAAAAATATAAGCTCAGAATTCAATGTTTGGTTGTCTTTAGATTTACAGACATTCAACGAAAATGGTTAATTTGATGATTTGCTTAATGATATTGTTAACATGTTTGTGCTCTCTTTTGGAAGTAAAAACTCAGTCAACTAATGAAACTTTATTACTAGTACACTGTGTAAGTTGTTTGTTTATTTTTAGTATAATGAATTATCTAATAAACCTCCAAGTTTAACTTATAAATTTATCAATTTTTGATGAATTATATAAACTAGTTTTCTCTTCAGAAACCTATATTTTTAAAATGGATATTTTTAGGAATAAAGGTGCACATAATAATTGGTCCTTTCTCATTTAAGAGTATGATTTACAGACTTTAGGTATTTTACAGGACGGTAGTTTAGGTATTTTACAGGAAGTCCTTTAAGCCTTGCTGGAATCTGCTGTTTAGTATTTAGTTGAAAATCATCTACCCGGTATTTTATTTTTGTAGATTGCTAGACATGGGGATCGAAATCCAGATACACTCAATCTCTATGAAAGCAGTCCTTATTATAACGAGAGTTACTATGCACCCTATGGGTATGGACAACTGACAAATGTAAGTAAAATTAACAAATTAATATATTCCTTTAAATTTCTATGAATGCTTATATAGGGGTGTTCAGGGTGATGACATTGACATTCTCTACATAGCTGTTATACTCCTAAATAGATACTAATCAGTTGACTAATATACTTAATAGTTAATTAAACAATAAATTATAAAATAAAGATTTTTTAGATAGTCGCAATGAAACTCGTTACATTATTACTATCTAATGATGATTTTTCCTGATTTGAGCTAATCGTTTTAGAAAGGTAAATTGAAATCCTATGAAGTGGGGAGAGCTTTAAGACAACGTTATACTGGTTTCCTAGATGAAACTTATAATATCAATTTAATCGAACCCAGAAGTAGTGATTTTAACAGAACCAAGGACTCATTACAAGCTTTACTAGCAGGATTATTCCCACCTACACAGGATCTGATTTGGTTGGAAGGACTCAACTGGCAGCCGATTTCCTTTAATTATGTGGAGAGACAGTATGATAAGGTACACTTATAGAAATAGCAATGCTTGAAAGCCTTTTGAAAATCCATTGTCCTCTATTGCCTTGCATAAATAGTTTGGGAATACCAAGAAAAATGCAGACATTTTTATCTAATAAACCTAATATATATATATATATATATATATATATATATATATATATATATATATATATATATATATATATATATATATATATATATATATATATATATATATATACATATATATATATATATATATATATATATATATATATATATATATATATATATATATATATATATATATTCTTTCGAAAAAAATTTTTTTTACGTTTTTTAAAATTTTTATCTCCTCAGATATGGCAGATACAAAGCTACACAAAAAGCATTGATAGATATTGTTATTTCAATGGTAGCTTAGTAACTATCGTTAACTACCGTGTTTCACAAGTAGGCCGAGGAAAAATATACAAATAAACAATAGTGTCATGAATGTCACTTTATTGTCAAGTTTTCAAATTTAAAGTGGTTCCGTGATAACTGAGTATAGTTAATGATAATAATGGTGCAAATAACTACGGAATTAGTAGCGAGGATTGGGGTTGATACATGATGGCCTCGTAGGGTTTGGTTACCAGAAACTACTGTTAGAAGGTAAAAGACCAAATGTTCTATTTGGTCTTTTTAAACATTTAGTACCTACCGTCTATAGGTGTCATAGTTCTTGTGGCCATTTTTTTAAGTTATTAATAATGACCAATATATGTTAGACACCCTATAAAAGATAGGGTAGAATTGTTTCTAAAAATCTAAATTACTCTTTGTTTAAATAATGTGAAAATTTGACCCTTTCAATAGTAATACCACAAGTGATTCAATTTTCACGTTCCGTCTGTCGATTTATTGCTAACGAAGCTGAGTTGCTTTGGGTTGCTAGAAACTGAATTTTCTTTAGCAACTCATTGAGTTTGGAAATAAAAGCCATAAGATAAATTTAATCACGAGTGGTATTTTATTAGACTATTTCACGAACACAGTGAAAGGTCATATAAAAGCTGGACCAATCAGAATTGAAAGACAGCTGGTATTTTCGCGATAATACAAGTTGTCTCTGGTTTGTGATTGGTCAGGTTATGTGAAAACTTTAAGCTGAGTGAAATAATATTAATACATAATAATTATTGAGTGATATTTAATTTTCATTTAATTCAGATTCTTGAAAAAATGCCAACATAATCAATATCTCATCCAAATTCAAATGTAATAACATAATATAGGGTGCTCCATTTGAAATAACAGGCTTTGATTAACTACCCGTTGGACAGAAACATAATACATAATAAAGATAATATGCACAACTTACCAAATTTAACAATTTTATTTATAACCTTTTTACTAAGAAAATATATACCTTTAAGTGGAGAATTAAAATTTCTCATTACTGTAAGTTGTATTATCATATCTATAGTATTAGGTATGCAACCAATTATATATCTATACTGTTCTTATTTTCTTTATATTCACGTTTGTAACTCATTAAAGTAGTACAGACATAAGAACATAGGTACGCATAGATTACGATTGATTGTATCCTATTTGCAAACCTTGAATATTATATGGATTATATAGATCACTATATTATAAATAATAGAAAATAATTGCAAAAAACTTTCTTAAATTTATAGTTGGTCGGTGAATTCGCCAATAATATAGATCACTATGTAGATCATTATTTATAATCATTTACAACCACTTATTTTCACACATGGCCTCCTACATACGATTTGTGTTACTTTATGGAAATCTTATTGAAATATTTATTAATTGGAGCTCTTATATGGACAAATTTTATACTGGTAAGTAAATATATGTTAAAGTATTCATTATAGACACGTTTTAACTTTGTTTCATGAATTCTTTGTTTAGCTAGCAATTTAATAATATTCTGATCAAATATTTGTGTCCCTTGTTTTATCATGGTGATAATTTTGTAGGCCTTTGGATCTTCTCTGGGGACTTATGGCTGCTCGCAGATGATACCCACAGAAATTTTGTTACCTCCGGGTTACTTCAGGTCCTAATTAATCTCCGGAACTTCGTACTTTTCATTGCACACGTACTTCTGTCTTCTTGGAATGTTTTTGTCAGTTAGGTTCTATTTAATTTTCTATTTATTAAAGGTGTTAATTTTGGTTCATTTGAAGGAGGCTTTACTGGTGACAGATGCTGTCATTTCAAATAATAATTTTATTGTAATTTTACCTCAATTAAAAATTTTAACTTTATTGCCACTCGTTTTGTAATTTCTCATATGCTACTTTTTGTCTCATTTAATTGTTAATTACTAAGTTTTAGTTTGTTATATGTAGTTATAGATACATAATGTTCTAAAGAACCTTGGGATACATGACTTCTGATTGAATTCTCGTCTATAAATATTGATAAAATGTTTATGTAATTGTCATATTTGTAGATTTTAAGCTTTTGATTGTAATTTAATTATCTTTATTTATAATATTTGTTATTTATATGAATATGAATGTGAATATGAATATATGAATATGAATTTGTTATTTTGTATAAAGTGGCCTTATAGCGAGGACTCATAGTGTCCGAGATAAAAGCGAAAAAACGAAAAAGGCTACCTTCTACCTACGCCCCTGCATCCTGCTCACCTCCTAGGAGTGGGAGAGACTTTTAGTGTGTTTACCTCCTTACTAGTCAATCAAACATTGTGTTCCTCCCATTTACCTCTATACCCCCCTTTTGAGCATTTATCGACTGGGCTAATTCTAACGATTCAAAGGCTTTTTGTGCGAATGAATCGTATATTTTCGTAAATTGTGGTTTTGTTTTATTTTAGGAGCTGTTTTGTTACGGCTGTCCAAACTGGTACCCCTTAATAGATGCGTATCTAAAATCTTCTGAAGGACAAGATTTTACTAATAAATACAATAAAACTTTTAAATGCATTTCCGAAAATACCGGAGAAAATATTACTGAAATCATACAAGTATACTACATGTATTTTGGATTTCTAATACAAGTAAGTAAGATACTCAGAATAATTCCTGATAAGGTGCTCTCATAGTTAAATTATTGCATTAGATATTGGTTAATTTCGTCTAAAGCAAAAGTAAAGGGCCAAAGAAATAATGTTACATAATATATTGAATGCGATTAATGCGAATGCGCATAATAAACGAAGAACAGTAAAATGAGAGAATGTATTGAGGAAAAATCTACTGCAAAAAAGACAATTTATATTTATTGTTTTATATGTTTTATATGTTTTATATGTTTTATATGTTTTATATGTTTTATATGTTTTATATGTTTTATATGTTTTATATGTTTTATATGTTTTATATGTTTTATATGTTTTATATGTTTTATATGTTTTATATGTTTTATATGTTTTATATGTTTTATATGTTTTATATGTTTTATATGTTTTATATGTTTTATATGTTTTATATGTTTTATATGTTTTATATGTTTTATATGTTTTATATGTTTTATATGTTTTATATGTTTTATATGTTTTATATGTTTTATATGTTTTATATGTTTTATATGTTTTATATGTTTTATATGTTTTATATGTTTTATATGTTTTATATGTTTTATATGTTTTATATGTTTTATATGTTTTATATGTTTTATATGTTTTATATGTTTTATATGTTTTATATGTTTTATATGTTTTATATGTTTTATATGTTTTATATGTTTTATATGTTTTATATGTTTTATATGTTTTATATGTTTTATATGTTTTATATGTTTTATATGTTTTATATGTTTTAAAGTACATTTGTGAAGATTTGCATCATTTAAGAATCCTCCACTTTTTGCGAGATCAGTACTCATGACAATGTTTCTAGGGTCAACTGCTTTTAAAGATCCATAGCTTGTAGTGGGCCCGTTAAATGAAAATTATTCGACATTCTCTGCAGATCTAAGTTGAAGAATTTCAGCAACCGTATTAGATTTCCAACCCCAATGCCTTTTTACCGTAGTAATATCCCCCCGCTATCGCGACAAGCATTGTTGCGGAAGTTCTTCTCAGATAATCCCCTGAATACTTTTCCCTTCCCAATTTGGAAGCTTCAAATACAATGCCACACACTTTGTTACACTACCAATTTTATGGATACATAACAGCTTTATAACATCTCTCATTTTGAAATTAAAAAAAAAGTCGTTCCTTTCTCCAATTAAAAAAATCGGGAGTTCGCAAATTAACGTACTTTCTTTATATTTAGGGACTTAAATATTTATCCCCCAATACGGTGAAAGTTCTATTCTTATTAGTTTTAGTGTTAGGAATTAGCAGCAAAGATCGCATGTCTTCAATATCATCAGTTGTCATCTTCATTAGTTCGTCGCATTTCATTATCTAACTAGATAATGAAACATTATCTAACTCAGATAGGTAACGAAATAATAATAACTCATTTTGTTCAAACTTTCTAGCAACAAATATCAAACAGAGAAATCATAACATTCAAAAATTTCACGAAATTTGAAAAAATTGGATTATACTTATTGCTACGTATGATTTTAAATACCTTACAACTCCGATTTTAAGAGCCCTTGGACGTCGCATCAGCTAAATTCCTCACTAAATTCCTTTTCAACTATAGTGTTTTTGTTTGATATACATACTACAGCAAAAAATTGTGTGGCATTTTACAAAGAAAACCCGTACCAATTACTACAGAAGAAATTTCTTGTGAATAGAACTAGGGTCTCCAGTCCGCGGCTTACCATATCGGTCGCTATCCCTCTTCAACTCATAAATCCCATTTCCCTTCTCGCTCACTTAGAAGACATCTGCATGAACAAGCCGGCGATTTACTGGCTTTACTGCTCAGTGGCGTATCATCATGCGCAACCAAGGTGAAGTTACTTCAAGAGATGTCTTATTATGTCATATTCATATATGTGCAAAACTTTAAGACGTTAATGTATTTAAAATATATTGAAATAATTTTGAATGCTGCGTGTACAAATTAGTGCTTAATTTAGTCAATAACAATTTAAAATAAAAGAAAGAAATTAAATTGCTATTGCCCAGCAAGGACCAACGGGAGGTAAGAGCGCTCCTTGACAGGATAGAACGTGGTTAGGTTATTTATTATTAGTATAGGTAAGACTGTTAGTAAAATTTATAACAAATTATCACATCAATTTGCGGGATATGATATTATTTGCACATACAGTTACACTAACATTGGTATTTTTCACTGTCACTTATTAGTAGCACTCTTCACAAAAACTCACATCAGAAAGTCATATCACTATTCACTATCTGAAAATAAATCACTTTCACTACTGTCTTCATTTACATTTATTATAAGTGGTTTAACGGGAGTATCCGGAGTATCCATCATAATATCGAGATACCACATTCTTGATTCCACATTTCTTCATATCGTCTATACATTTTATCCAGTTTACCGCATTTACTTCTTTGATTCCACCACTGAGAAGTTTTTCACATCAGCTAACTTAAATGTTGTATTTTCTCTAGCAACTTTCCTTTTTATTTGCGCCGAAATAAGCAATCGAATTACCTCCATTCCTCTTGCTTTGGCCATTTTATCCACTACATACTTCTTGAAATCTGGAAAATGTTGGCCTTCCCAGCGTTAACAATTCAGCTTTAAGTAGTGAATCATCGTGTTCAATGTTTCTTTCTTACAGCCAGTCTTTAATTTGCCCTTTCCGCCATGCAGTTGTGAGCAGCTGTTCTGTTCTACGAGAATGACAACAAGCATTATCCATCACTATAACAGATCCAGGTTGTAATTTGTCCAGAATTCCTTTGAACCAATCCTCGAAAACGGTGGAATTTATGTCTTCATGGTAATCGCCTATTTTCTTGGATTCGAAGGATAAAAGACCGTCATTTACAAAGCCACATTCACTTTTTGATATATTATAAATTAAATTTAGTTAACATTATTGTTTTTTATTTTATATCCTATATTAGGATAATTGCGCGCGCCACTGAGCACTGCACCGCAAACGAAATCACTATAGTCCGCGACACGCGTCGGCCTTATTTCGAACCCCATAACAGTGTTTTTTCGTCATTACGTTTATCTCGTTCCGATACGAATACTCCTGGATGATTTTTATTCCAAATCAATACAAGATTTATATTATATTACATTAACATAGATTAACAAGAAACCTGTTTATTTTATCAAATTTCAAACAAAAGGAAACTTTCTTTTGGTTATTTGTAAGATTGTGGGATGCCCAAAATGTTGTCTGGCAAACAAAAAATGGCCTCAAAAAATGTTTTTTCTCTTTAACCTTTATATAAGTTTCCCACATTTTATAAGCCTTTATTACCAACTCTATGAAAACAGAAATTCAAAAGAAAAAAGTGCCTCAAGAGTTATTCTACGTTTTTTATTACACTGTGTTCTAAGGGCTCTTAAGCAAAATGTTGTATTCGTATTCGGATTTCTTAAACTTTCTGAAATCCTGGGCAGTCGTAGATAAAATATTTTATTTCATTCATATGATAAAGGCTACATACTGTTATCACTGTGGGTTACCCACCTCGTCCTGGAACTCTAATGAAATAAATAACTATAATGGCAACGATTTTAAGGGAAAAATAATATCAAACGTTTGTGCTCATGGTCACATTTCTTAAAATGATGTCATTATTTTAGGAAGAACTCAATTTCACCTTACCAGAATGGACCAAGGAAGTATATCCTTATCCCATGAAAACAATTGCGACCGAATTCTACGCCCTTATGTTCTCGACAGTCAATTTGAAGATGATGTCCGGTGGTAATGACGTTCCTCCTGCGTTTTCCTCTTCATTCATTTGTGAGTTGCAGGGTATTTATTGAAGAAAATCGTGGAAGATACCAGAAAGAAAATCGATGGAAGTATACCAAGAAGAAAAATGTTTATTTACAGCGGCCACGAGAACAATATCGCATCGATTTTGAAGATTTTAGACGTTTGGAACGACGAAGAGATTGCTACTTATTGTAGTTATGTCTTAATAGAGTTGCACAATATTAACAATACATATGTAGTGAAGGTAGGGAACATAATTTTCTACTATAGACTATAAATGAAATAGTACCGAAAACATAAAATATGCATATCATCAATAAATGTAGTACGGGTACTTATAAGTAATTTCTATAAATTTGAATTAGATTGCATATGATATGTTCAGCGGTTATATAAGTTCATAAATTTACTACCCTTTTTATGGAAATTTTACAGTAAACAATCTAGTGACGTTTTCATTTGTTTTCGTTGATAACTTGAAAATGAATAAAAACTGTCAGCCGAGGAGGCTTCTTGTAAAATTTTGTCCAGTAGTTAGCACGAAACAATTTAAAAAATGTTTTTATTTAATTTTTTGAGACCGTTGCCTAAGAAATGTTGTGTGCACCTCGGCTGATTGATCTTGATTGATAGATTGATCTTTCTCGCTCTTATCCGAAGATTGCTTTACCTCGGCTGCGCCTCGGTCGCAAACTTCGGATTCGGCCTAGAAAGTTTAACTTTGCGGCCTTGATACACAAATAACTATTTTCACCATAGCTGTTTGGAAATTCTTTTTCCTGATAACTATTCAGTTATATTGACTTTCCGCCAGGCAGTCGTAGTTGGCTCAAACTGTGTGGAGTGATAACTATCACGCACTATCCACAACAATTACTAATCCCGAAGGATAAGATAATTACTATTTATAATTTTTTGCTAGGTATTCATAATTAATGATAACTAAACTTGAAAATATAAAATTTATAAAAATAAGTTTGATACGGGAGGTTGGTTAGATGCGAAAAGCTTAGGTTGATGTTAATTTAATTAATTTAGAAGTAGTTTAGTTAGGTTAATCTGTTACGACTAAGAATGTAATTCTAGTAGCGCAGTATTATTTATTTTTATAAGAAAAACTGCATTATATTTTTAGGTATTTTATCAAAACTATAATTCTACTGATCCAGTATTGTTAGAATTGCCAGCATGTGGAGAATTGTGTACATTTGAAAAATTCGTATCTACAGCCAGTGAATTTATACCTGAAGATGATAGTCTATGTGGAAAAGGTAGGTAGAGATCAAAAATGTTATTTTGACATTATGATAATGTTAGTAATTAATTTTTTTGGTGGGGATTATAATTGAATTACCAGAATAATTAAATTTCACCATAAGTACACGTATAACACGGTCATGTAAATACAGCATTTTTTTTTGCAAATTTATCTCCTCGCGGAAATTTTTCAGTATTGCACCTTATCAATTTATTTTAACGAACATTTTACATGTTTGACTACCCTCGCATTGTCCTACCAGGGTCCATTATGGAGTCCATTCGGGAGTCATACATATTTTACGTAGCTCTGCATCTATATGATATATTCTGGTATAGTTTATAGTTTTTGATGTACATATTATATGTATAGACGTAAATATAGTAATATTTTTCGTAATTAGGTACACTCTTAATTATTATGTGATATATTAGGTCATCTTTGAATATATTATAGAAATATATTTACAAAATATTATTTTTTGCAGTTACTACCACCTCCTCCAGCACTACAACTACGTCAAGTCTATCACATTGGTATATTATTCTAACCCTTGTACTTAATAGGCTTTATTCAGTTTAATTGTAATAATAATTAGTTAAATTAAAAACGTATTTAATACTTTATACAATACAAAACTATACATAAGAAACTTTGGGCTATTTACTTAGTGAGTAGGTATATCTAAATTTTATTTTATTTTATTTAACATATAATATGTAGGTAAATATGTAAATTGTATGTGTAAATATGTAAGTATATCTAAATTATGTTATATATTGGGTCTTTTACGCCAATAATTATTATGTGTAATAATATGGTATTCTGCCTATGTTAATAGCATAGCATACCTACTGATTGAAGAAATTCGATAAGTAGGAATGCGGGGTGATCGCAATAATTATGTACGAGTATTTTTCAATTTCCTCAAATATCACACTTCTATTAAGTATTTAATGTTTTTAGTATCCACATTTTCTAAGATGTCCACATGCAAGGATCATAGAGAATAAGACTGGAAACGGCCATAAGAAGCCTATGCATAAAATCGACCAGCTTTTATTTATCGCGAATTCGACTTGTGCGCACTGAGTGCGACCTTACTGCATTATTTGGTATTCTCGACTAGACAAAACAGAGCGAGTGCAAATTAAATGCGTAATCGACTTGTCAGAGCATACTGGGAGAATCCAATAAAATCGCATTCGACTTGCGTGAATATATGGTCCCTCCACGTCAGGGCTCGATCCAGGGTCACGCCAAGGTACTTGACGTTGTTCTCCTACTGGATGTTGACGTCGTTCATGCCGACGTGTCCTGTTGCCCTCTGCCTGCGAACCCTCAGCAACAGCACTACTTGGCTCTTCTCCGCGTTGATTTACACCTTCCCTCGGTTGCACCAGTCCTCGAGAAGCGAAGTGGCTTCCTGCACGTAGCGGGTGACCTGTCTTGCCAGGATCTGGCGAAGATGGCGGTGTCGTCTAGGTAGAGGGCCATGGTGGTGTTGTTGGTCCTCGGCATGTCCGCGATGTATAGGTTGCACAGGTGCGGGGAGAGTACGGTCCCCTGGGGCACGCCGGCTTCTAGGCGTCTGTCGGTTGACTGCTCTCCTTCCACTTTGGCGCGGATGGTCCAGCCTAGTAGGTTTGATTGGGTCAGCTTGAAGAGGGATACCGGAAAACCGGCGTCCACCATCTTAATGACCAATCCATCGTGCCATACTCGGTCGAAGGCTTTAGCGATGTCCAGGAAGATTGCCCCTGTGACCTCTCTTTGGTTGACCCTTAGTGACGTCCTCCTCTAGCCGCAGCTCTTGGAGCTTCGTGGAATGTCCTCCTCTGGACGCTTCTGGCTTCTAGCTCTTCTGATTTCTCTTTAATCCTGTCCAAGATGTCCTTTTCAACACTTTTGTTCATCGCTGGCAGTAGTTTTGTTCAGTAGCTGGCAGTTTTGATCGGCCTATAGTTTTGTGGGAAGAGGTGGTCGTTTCCGGGATTGAGTATGAAAATCACGTCTGCCTATTTACATCTGGAGGGGAAATACCGGAGCCTTAGAATAGCGTTTGTGATAGCCACCAGTGTGGCCACTGTTTTACGAGGGAGCATTCTGAGAATTCGGTTTTCTATTCCGTCTCGACCAGGTGCGTTCCGTACGTTGACGTGGGCCAGGATACCGATGATCTCTTCTGGAGATGATGGTCGGATCTGGTTCTTGCCTGGCAGTCAGGTTCACTTCGTCAACGTGGTGCGCATCCTCGTCCGGCGGGTCTACACTGCAGCTCGAGATTGTCGCCGAAAGTTTCCCCTCTTTCTCGTCGGGTGTAGACCAGTCCTCTCTCGCCGCGGATTGAAGGCATCGGTTTTCGGCTGGACCTCAGGGCTCGCTGCACTTTCCATAGGCTGTTATCATGGGGTCTAGGGACTCCTGATGGAGCTTCCATCTTTCGTCCCGGTACTTTTGGAGGGCTGCCTTGGTCCTATGTCCTGATAGCGCGTTTCTTCGATCTTCTGCTGTCCCTGATTAGCTGCTTGGTCTCTTCGGACATTTCTCCGGTTGGGTCTGCTTCCCGTTTCACGGTGCTTTCCGTTGTGCTGGTACTTAGCGCTGCGCCTATGCTTTCCTCGAGTTCCCAAATAAGGAGCTTCTCTATTTAACACATCAAACAAGTAATTTTAATGGCGCAACGAGTATTGCGCCATCTCGCGGCGTTCTGCGGCGTAGGTAGTTAGCTGGTAAATTTAAAATGTCTCCCGTTTGACATGCTGTGCACACGTGTAATATTTTAATTTTCAAAATTAAAATAAGTGTTATACGAGAATGATAACTGATAACTGAAGTAGCTTGTGGTTTTCCACCCGTAAACACAAGCATTTTTCATCGATAAAGCTTAAGTAAAGGAAAGAAATTGCTCGAAAGTTTCTAGGTTAGTGACGTAAAAGAAATTATTGATGGTCAAAGTAAAAAAATAATTGGAACAGTTCTGAGAACAAGTCCCGGAGCTCATTCCACCAGAAAAAATGGAAATATATACAGTCCGGAAGTTCAAGTATTTCCTAAATTATGTTAACAATGACACTAATGTTACGATAAACGTACGTAATATTTTTCTAATATATTCGTAAACGTTGCAAGTTAACAATAATTTTACATGATATAAATATTATCTGTTAAAAACAAATTGAATTACAATCAATATGTACTAGTTTTCCCACTGCACCGTTTGCTAAACCATCTGTCACATAAATATTTGTTGTTATCATATAAAACATAGCTTCGACAAACACAGTTTCATATGACAGTCCTGCAGTGTCAATAAGTGACATTTTATGGAGTTTCTGGCGTACAAAGGCTTCTTGCTCCGCAGATATGCATCCAATATAAATATCGTTGCATTCGCTATATCTGTTTCTCTCTCTCTCTCCCTCATATATGCCATATACTTCATCTCACTTGCGAGACGTAAATGTTATAAAATATGTGTTAACGCGACCTTGAAAAATCACTTATGCGGCTAAAGAAGTATTCACTTCAAAAACAGATCAACCAATGATTTAGAGTCGCCCCCCTCAAGCGCAACTCGACAAATATCATATAGGATGCCGAATAGAACCACTATTTCCCTCCGAAAAAAATATAAAGGATGTAGTTTTCAAGTTCAACGATTTGCAAAACATTTCTGAGCAGCATTTACTTGAAAACTCTCCACAAGACTCAAACTTTATAACGTACAATGTTTATGAATGTTCGCTTACCCAAGACCTTATTTGCAAATTTACAAAAATGTCTTATACAAGAGAGTATTTAAGTAAATATGAAGAAATCGAAGTCAATGAAGATTAGTGGATAAATATCGCACTAAATTCCATTGGACAGTCAAATGTTTCTACTTGGTACCAAGAACGAAGAAAGAGTTGGGATAATTATCTCTTTGAAACAGTCTTATCTAGCAGGTAGCCACGATGGGATAGTTGATACTGGCGAGGAGAAACTCTTGATTTTATTGTCCATTTTTATTTCATTATTAATAATTTAAAAAGCGAATTAACAATTGTTATAGAATATAACGTAATATTCTAAACAATTGGCAAATGATTGTAATCTACAACTATATTTAAGTTAACTCACATGGCTCACATTATTGACAAATAAAAGCATCAGATCAAATCAGATGTTTGTGGTATTGAATAACATGCCTGGACTTTAGTCAAAATTCTATACGACTATCAATGGATAAAACGCAATAAAATTGTCCGCGTTTTTAGGATTGAATAGCACATACTTACCCACAAACTTTTTTATATCATAGCTCAGATATTATAATACAATGTGGACAATTAAAAAAGGTATCCGAAACACTATTTGGTAAAATTTCAGACTAAGACTAGTGTAAAGACGAATAGTCATATTATTAGTTCAATAATTCTGATATTAGTTTAATCACAAATAAACACCAAAATTGGACAACTCGAAAGTGAAGTATATTATCCTTATGAAATTCGTCAACTTGAATGACAAACTTTATTTATTTTAAAATCTGAATATCGTTTTTTTGTTTTTATCGTTTTATACTAAAGAACAATTATTGCAATTGCTGAAAAATAAGTCGCAGTGGTAGTGGAAAGAGGATGCTGTATCTTCACTTAATCTAGCAAAATCTCTAAAACCTATGAATCTAGCCAGAAATACCCCGATGAAAGCATTAATAAGTAGTGTATATTTTTATTGTTACTGGGATGTATTGCTCTCTTCTCATTTTACCGGAAACCGCACGCCCGCAGCAGATGTGTTGAGTGATCTCAGGTCTCAGGTACACACACAGTTCGCCCAAGCCTTCCTAGTTCACCCATCCAAGAGCCAGACGGTGTCTGCTTAACTCAGAAGATCGAAATCTTACCGGCCAAGTCTTGCGCCTAGGCGGTCCCCCTTTCCCCTTTCCTATATAGATAAAACTATATTATGTACATTGTCTTGTTTTTTTTTGGTGACCAGGATTTGAATTTTCTTTCTTCTCCTGTGTTCGTTGTGGACATTGTAGTAGAATCCCACTTCTGATATTAGTTTGATCACAAATAAACACCATAATTGGACAACTAAAAAAGTGAAGTATATTATCAATACGAAATTCGCAATCTTGAATAACAAACTTTATTTATTCCAAAATTTCAATATCGATTTTTTAGTTTGGGTTGGGGATTACTGCTTGTCCATAGGCAGGTCCTCGCTCGGGGGATTGTCGATAGGCGGGTACTATCCATAGTTGGGGCGTCGGTATCAATATTGAATTAATAAAATACTTTGTAATTAAAGGAAACTACTTACATATAAAATATAAATATAATATTTCCACAGAAAATTATTCTACCAATAAGGCGAGACGCTAAATCAGCTAACCGCTTCATCAGCTATACTACTGACTTTTAGCGTTGATTGAAGTCGTTCAATCAACGCTTTTAGTTAATAAATGTTACGAAGAAATCCGAATATAATAATGAACGGATGTTAAGGTTGGGATTTTTTAGAGTGAGAGGCAAATAGATGCATTTATTTTGGATAACTATAAATAGTTAAAAAGCGACATAAGATCTAATATTCAAATTCGTTTCAGGTACTAGATATCATTATAGTGATGATTATAATATGTTTTTAGTCCTAAAATTTTAACAATAAAAATACACATTTTTATTATAAAACCACAGCACAGTCTTTCAAGTAAATGTTGGGAGAAACGCATTTTATAATCATCACTATAATAATAGTTAGTGCTTGAAACTATTTGATTATCAGATCTTATGTAACTTTTTAATCATTTATAGTTAACCAAAATAAATGCTTCTCACTCTACAAAATCGCAACCTTAATAAGAATGTGCCTAAATAATTTAAAATCTTAAAAGGACTACGATTTATGATATGCCGATGTCATATACAATACGCTCATATAAAATGAGTGAACCTATAAACTCATATTTATATTAAATAATACAAATACAGAATCTGAGAAATCGTACTAAGTCTAACAGTAGCGTATCTAGAGAAAATTAATAGGCCGTGGTGACGTCATATATTTCCGTATATATGACGTATATTTCGTATATTTTCGACGTTATATTTTTCGTCATATATTTCAATAGTGACGTCATATATTTTCATATTATTCTCAGAAAACCCTTTCACTTGCTACCCATATCATGGAAGTGCATAAAAAATAACTAGTCCGCCATCTAGGGCGGTCCGGCATATTGGATTTAGAATGACTTCACTTAGTCAACCATGCATTATCATCCAAAGTATATGAGAGTACAAAACTTCAGCTCAATCGGGTGAGGATAAATACTTTAAAATTCAGTTGCAAGATTTGACCCAAAAAAACATATATAGATACATACATACATAAAATTTTTACCAGAAGCCGCCACTGTTTGGGTGTATTAGTCATGGCAATTTGGGATTATATTGCATCAGGGATATGATGAGATAGCGAGTGCTATACTGAAATGACCCTGACAGTTACCCTCTATACTCTAAGTGAGCATTGAAATGTTATCTTGGCAATGAGAACAACAGATAATTTTATATTTATTTGCATATGAGGAATGGCATAATTTAATGCATTAATTATGCTCCACCACCCAGTTACCCCCACCCCCCCACGATAATTTTTTTGGGAATTTGAATACACTAATATCTCTTTCATTTTGTACGTTGTTAAAGTTTATATCTTAGTTGCTTCTGCACCCAGTTTGTAACATCGAAATATGAGACATAAAAACCCGAGCTAAAAACCCTCATTATATCGATCTCTTCACATGTGCTACCGCATTTTTAACAACGTTGTCAAGTATAACCGATTTCCAGGAATTTAAGGAAAAACAAATGATTTTATATACATCGCCCATCACATTATGACATTATCATGTAATTTAACAAAATATTGTTCACACTATATACCTTTCGTCATATCATAAAACAATTGGATGGTGAATATGATGCAGAATAAGAATGTTTCCCATTCAAATATTACGGATCAATTTTACACGTTCCTCTTACAAATTGCCTAATACTATCGAACGTTTTGTGGTAAAGTGGGGTCAACAATAATTTTTGAAATAGAAGTAATACAGTTATTCTTTAATTTAGTGCATTATTTTGATGGGTTTTGTGTTAAAATTGATTAGTTATTAGTATTATATCAAAACATAACAACTTGTTTAATGAAAGCGCCTTTACAATTGTGAGTATCTTTTGAAAATTTTTTTATCTCATATTTCGATGTTACAAACAGTATACATTATTTACATCGTTATATTTAAAAAACTTGCTTTAATACTCGAATTTAAGTACCTATCTAATATGCAATAAATAATGCATAGGTATAAATTAACTCAATACAATCATACTAATGTGAAATACAGGTCTAAACACTAGAGGACTGAGGTTAGGTTTTGTTTACAATTTACAAAGCTGTATTTACCGATTTTTATAGGTCACATTCACGTTTTATATCCGATCATCTATTTCACGCTAAATTAACATTGAACGATTGATTTTTCACTACACTAACCGAAAAGAAAAACACACTCGAAAGTACTTTACGTCGAAACGGTACACTGATAAGACAAGAAACTGGTTTCCCGCTTCCTGCGTTGCCACTTTCCACTGAATATAGCTATCTACTCGTATGTATAAAGGTGGCTGTGTTTCTAACAAGCTGTCTACTAATGGTATACTAATTGAGATGAATAACGTAGTAGCTCGTACCTAATATATATTTCATAATTAAGTATATTATATTTCAAAAAAGAATCAAAATAATGAAATGAAGTTATAGTTCACGAGATTTTGAATATTTATTATATGGATTATTAGTTTTTCAGTTAAAAATTCGAATGATTTCATTAATAAGGTCAAGAATATTCAATTGCAAGAGGGTGAAATTTTGATTTCCTTTGATGTTTGTTCATTATTTCCGAGTGTACCAATTCCACAGACCTTGGACTATCTTGAGGATTTACTCGAATTAAACAACTATAGAAAAGAAGTAATAGAAGAATATATAAACCTTACAAAACTTTGTATGAAACAACATTGCTTCCGTTTCAATGACAAGTTCTATGAACAACATGAAGGAACCGCAATGGGTAACTATGTATCGCCTTTCATTGCTGATGTCTTCATGAGTCGATTTGAAACTGAAGCCAAAAAAGAATTCGAGTATTTTCCTAGGATTTGGCTAAGGTATGTGGATGACATTTTTGCCGTGTTTGACACTAAGATTGCGGATGTAGAAAACTTAATTTCCTAATTAAATAGTCGTTTCGCTTCTGTAAAGTTTACATATGAACTAGGAAATAATGGATAACTTCCATTTTTAGATGCATTAGTAATTAAAAATAGTGACATTAGGTTAGAATTTGATATATATAGAAAAGATACCAGTACGATCAGATATATCCCTAATGACTCTCACCACTGCTATCAACATAATATGGCAAGTTTTAATTTTCTTGTCCATCGTTTACTAAGTTTCCCTCTCAGTAATGAGAGGTTTGAAAAAGAAAAAGTATTAATTAAAGATATAGCTGTGAGTAATGGTTATCCTAGAGATATAGTTGAAAAACTAATTAGGAAGCGTACATTTAAGGACACACCTCGTAATTTTACGACCTTTCAAAAGGATATAGAGACTCCAAAATATGTATCCATCCCTTATCAACCCCGGTTTACTCGTGGTTTGAGTAAGGTCTTCAAAAACGTGGGTATAACAGCGATTCATTCATCGAGTAATAAATTACAACAACTTTTAGACAATCCAAAGGATAAAATTGTTCCAAATGAAAGGTCTGGGATTTACGAAATTAGTTGTAATGATTGTGATCGAAAATATGTTGGACAAACGAGACGATCAATTAACACCAGATTTAAAGAACATATGGCTCATCTAAAATATGGAAGAACAGATAAGTCTAGTGTTGCACAACATGCTTTTGACAACAATCATAGAATAGATATTAGTAATTTAAGATTAGTCAGAAATGTGACCAATAATAGACAATTGGATGCATTTGAGAGCATAGAAATTGTAAAATGTAAAAGTAGTATGAATAGCGACAAGGCACCTATACCGTATAGCGAGAACGGTATTTTATATTAATAATTTATTTTTTTATTAAGACGTTAAAAAGTTGGCAAAGAACTTATTAAGTGTAAAGGATAAAGTAATTCACAGTCAATCGCGATAAAATTTATGAAAGAAGAAGCCAAAAATGACTCAACAATACTGGAATTTCTTTGCCAAGAAAGATATTACAGAAAATAGATTTCAAGTAATATTACTTAGATATAACGTATAGAGTAACACATGTGTAAATTATAGGTGGAAAAAACGGCGGTTATACTAATTCTACGGTATTAGGTTAAAAAGAACATTTAAAAAATAATTATAAAATATCGCGAAGAAGGACGATATATCATCTATACAGAAGAAATATACCTACATATTTCTCATAGGCAGCCTAAAGGACGATCAGTCCATGGTTAATAATGAAAGGGTTAAAAAAGGGGGGAAGGGGTTGTCCATGCAGATGGAGAAGATTTATCTCCAATGGACTATTAATATTTCACTCAGGTAGAGAATATATAAATAAATTCTATGTATATATTTTAATTAATAACTGTATTTGCAGGTACCAGGAGTGGAGATTATCATGACGAAATCAACCACGTAAATGTTTCAAAATGGGTCGAATCGTTGCTGTTTGTAGCATTGTATTTAGCGGAAGCCGGAAGGAAGAAATTATTAACTAACTCGTTCAGCATAAAATTAAGCATATTGCCACACAAACTATACCTTAGCCTTACAAACTCATAACCAGCCATGAAAAAGACTATATAATATATCGTTCAGATACTCTTCTAGAATAACATGGGCATAATGTCTTACGTTTACCGCCGTATCCCCAGAATTGAACTATATTGAGCGAATATGGACCATGATGAAAACAGAGTAATGGCAAGTAATGTCACATTTAAATTAAATGGCGTTGAGGAATTAGCAAAAGAAGAATTCTCTAAAATAACACATACCTAACATTGCGACTAAACAGTGTATTTTTTAAATTATTTGCATTTTACGTATATGGTGGCGAATACACTATTTTACCCGCCACTGTGGTTATCTTAATCGTTACATAATCGTATGATGATAAACTTTAAAACTTATCAAGGTAAAAATATAAGATCAGAATTCAATGTTTGGTTGTCTTTAGATTTACAAACATTCAACGAAAATGGTAAATTTGATGATTTGCTTAACTGTATTGTTAACATGTTTGTGCTCTCTTTTGGAAGTAAAAACTCAGTCAACTAATGAAACTTTATTACTAGTACACTGTGTAAGTTGTTTGTTTATTTTTAGTATAATGAATAATCTAATAAATCTCCAAGATTAACTTATAAATTTATCAATTATTGAGACCTATATTTTCTTCAGAAACCTATATTTTTAAAATGGATATTTTTAGGAATAAATATGCACATAATAATTGGTCCTTTCTCATTTAAGAGTATGATTTACAGACTTTAGGCATTTTACAGAACGTTATTTTATAGTCAATCAACAAGTCCTTTAAGCGTTGCTGGAATCTGCTGTTTAGTACTGAGTTGAAAATCATCTACCCGGTATTTTATTTTTGTAGATTGCTAGACATGGGGATCGAAATCCAGATACACTCAATCTCTATGAAAGCAGTCCTTATTATAACGAGAGTTACTATGCACCCTATGGGTATGGACAACTGACAAATGTAAGTAAAATTAACAAATTAATATATTCCTTTAAATTTCTATGAATGCTTATATAGGGGTGTTCAGGGTGGTGACATTGACATTCTCTACATAGCTGTTATACTCCTAAATAGATACTAATCAGTTGACTAATATATACTTAATAGTTAATTAAACATTAAATTAAAAAATAAAGATTTTTTAGATAGTCGCAATGAAACTCGTTACATTATTACTATCTAATGACGATTTTTCCTGATTTGAGCAAATCGTTTTAGAAAGGTAAATTGAAATCCTATGAAGTGGGGAGAGCTTTAAGACAGCGTTATACTGGTTTCCTAGATGAAACTTATAATATCAATTTAATCGAACCCAGAAGTAGTGATTTTAACAGAACCAAGGAC
>CAXKVY010001867.1:0-24369 GCA_964058915.1 Tetropium fuscum | reverse complement strand
GCGTGTATTTTTTTGGAATTGCGTTAGCAGGAACATGAAATTGGTCTGTAATAGCAGGAAATTTACCGTAATGTCCCAAAGTTATATACATAGTCCTAAGCTGTGATCGCCGCAATGTTTAAAGCAGGCACGCGGTCTGTAAGCGCCTGGCGTAGTGACAATAATTATAGCGTGATTTTATAGGATATCCGCGGAGGTAATTTTGGAATGAGATAATAATAATTAATGTGTATTGCTAATAGGTACCTACATGTTTGGCTTTATTTTGGATCTGAATATGCACGCCGCTAAATATACAAATTTTTGCATGAAATTTTAATGTTTACAAAATGCATTGCAGATGAATTTGGGTCAATGATTTTAATAATGATATTAATATATTGCCCAACAGGAATACATTCCATATATAGGACAACATCGAAAATATTTATGGGTATAGTTAGTAATACTTCGTTGCAGAAAAATAAACAACATAAAAAAGAAAAACCAAAAATTTATTTGTTTAATAAAACGTGACTCTTGTACATCTTAATGTTAGCATGATTACTAAAATATACTACAGTTTATTTATGCTAGAGTTCATCGATTAGCTCTATATATGTCACATACATCAAAACGAATATTGGTGCTACCACCACTATTAAGCAATCCAAATCACGTGACCATTTCAACATTTGTTTGATTCATACAACCTTGTGTGCTGTCAATATGGCGTCTGATCTGGGCTGATTTCAATGCATTTCAATGTAAACATCCGTTTGCTCTACGCGCCATATTGCTTAAAATATTTGACAGCTCGTTGGATTGCCTAATTATTATAGAAGGTTATGTTATCTCCATGAAACTATCAGGACCAGATATGATCACTTGTGGAACAAATTTAGAACCGTGCCACAAATAGAAATCATGTAGAAAACGTTTCACTTCTGGGATTTTACTATTTTTATGGGAAAATGTTTATCTTTCCGCCGTTGCATCCGCTAATATGTAATGAGTTACTTACATATTAGACTAACAAAAAAATGTATACAACAAATATGGGAAGTTTGTCTAACTTTGTTAAATACATTTTCTTCGTTGGATCAACCCTGTAACCATTAGGTTCCTGTAAAATTAATATTTTAGCTCTAAACAATTAACTTGCAAATATTGCAAGTTAATTAATAATAATTAATAAAGCAAGGATTTTCAAAGAAATTTAATCTTAATCGACACTTGAAAAATATGCATAATAAGGAAGAAGCATTATTTCAATCCAAGTGGTAAAAAATGTCACATTGTCTGTGTTATTTGCTCATTTACAAAGGTAATGTTATTGTTGCTATAAAAAATACCTAGATAATGTATAATGTCGCTTTAAAATAATAACTTCATATTATTGGCACTTATCGAATATACAAGAAATATATTCAACATTTACAAGAAGCTCATATAAGATTAATCTAGAACAAGAGACGTATCATGTCAGTAATAAGGACAATTTTGAAAACTACAGAGAAAAATGAGATACGGATTACGATATTCAGAACAACAGTATCGATATAACTTCAATAAAAATATATTACAATTGTAGCTGAAGTGAATTCTTGTATCCAAACCGTGTGTGGTTTGGACACAAGAATTTAAATAATAAATATTTTTGCTGCCTAAAAATGATACAAAATAAGCTAATAAATATCGCTAAAAACGATAGAAAATGCATTAGTTTCAAATAAACTATGAAAAAAAAACATCTTTGTATACATACACTTAAACTATTTCACGCCTATAAGACCATTTTAATTCTTAATTAAACACGAATATCATTATTTACGATAGATTCACGTTACCATTGTTATTATTTGCATGTCTGTCATATTCTTCACCTAGTCCTCTTATCGCACTTAAAATACTGACGTTTATTAATTTATTGGTTTATTTGGAAAGAGTAAGAAATAAACTATCCACACGCGCGTGGATAGTTTGTAACATCGAAATATGAGACATAAAAACCCTAGCAAAAAGTCCTCGTTATATCGATATCTTCACAGGAGGTTTGAGGTTTGAGGAAACCTTCCTGCCCCTCACCGGGCTACGGAGGCTTACTGATTGAAATGTAAAATTTTCACGCAGTGACGTCAGCGAAGAGAAAGGATAGAGAGACAAGACATCGTGCGCGTGAGCTTATCTTGTCGTCTTAGTATCATGTGTTATGTCGACAATTTACTTATCCTACGCGTGTAAACGTTTATTTGAAACAGAAAATCTGGACCATCAATGAGGCGGCCTAAGAGTTTGTAAAGAAATAAAGACTTCAACTCAAGTCTTTATTTCTTTACAAACTCTTAAACAACATTATTGATTCTCCAGATTTTTTGTTTCAAATAACCGTTTATATACGTAGGATAAGTAAGTTCTTCGATTCAACATTAAAGGACAATAGCCATAAATTTCATAGACCAAAAATTAAAAAACAAAGTGTATTTTTTCCAGAGAAATTTTTTGAGTTTGACAGTACGGGCAATGAGAAGTTACAGAATATTTTACAGAATTGAAACCACTCTATCTGACAAAATGAGATCGATTAACTAAATAAGGTAACAATAATTCCACATGGAACTCCAAAATCCATTTGTGATAGCTTATTAAGTAAAATATTGCGGTCTACTTTATAGAACGCCTTTGAGAGTCATGTAGATAAAGTAGATAATATCTGCTTGGCCTTGTTCGTCCATGTGATTTGAAATCCCATGGACGTCCATGTCCATGAAATTAGCAATTGTTGACAGTTTTGAAATCCTTGCTGTAACTCGGAGACGTAGAGTTTGATTTTCCAGAATCTTTCTTTATACACATTCATCTCAAAAACCTTCAAGAAGGTGCACAAAATAGATACAGGCCTGTAGTTAGTACCATCTGCAGGATTATTACGTTTGAGGATTGGACAGACCCTAGCAAGTTTCCAGCAATTTTGAAAATTCCCCATTATTTCCCCATTATGCGATTGATAATTTTTAATAAAAGGTAACATAAGTTTCTACAAGGTCCAAATTGGACAAGGAAAGGAAATGCTACAAAACATTCTTGATAATAGAAAGGGTATCAGAAAAGAGACTAATTAAAAATAAAAAACGAAATACCATTTAATCTGATGCTGATTCCAAGTGACATAATTTTAGAAAATAAGTTAGAGGACTATTTTACTTATTTAAAAATAAATAATTGCATGTTTTAAAAAATATTGAATAAAAATGAAAAAAATTCAAACCGACACATACCAACTACATTCAGTATATTTACGACGTTACAAGTTAAGTAATTTTCAGGAAAAAAATACCTTGCGTGCACACTGTGAATCCATTATATTATTACCTCCTCACTTAGCTTGACAAAGTTAGCAAAAACTAGAAACATTTAGATAGATGCGAATATATTTAGGTTTAATACTTCGGTAACAATGAAATTATAAAATTCAATTTATATACGAGGGTGTACTATCACTTAATTTAATGGCATGATGACATGAACGTGAGAGATAAAGTGACCACACCTTTATGACAATATTTGACAATAGATGGAAATTAAACTAATCAAAAACGTGTGAGCTTATTAAAAGAGCAAATAGTAGGTACAAATTTAAATAGTATGACGATACAGCTAAGAACAATTTTGTTATAAAATCTGCAGTAACGGCTGCTTTTAGAAAATATACTCAAATACGTATGATATATAAAAAATAATACGCACCAAGTACGAATATATATGAAGGATAATAAAAGTTTGCTAAAGCAAGTAAAATATATATTTGAGATATCTTTAATATATTCTCATATTTTATATTTTCATTACCATTCCATACCAAAGGGATTCTTCTTCCACTAGATGGTCCTACTAATTTTTTTAAATGATTCCTATTATTAACCAAGATTAATTAATTTTATTTTTCCAATTGAATCCGCTATTAGATCAAGAGATTATTCATAACTTTAAGATGTAATCACTATAGAAAATTTCTAATCAAAAGGCTTCTAACATTCAGAAACAGCGAAAGTTAATTTGAAGATAACAGAAAGAAGTATTAATTTAGCCAGTGCTTTAGCTTGGATGTCAGCAGCCTGGAAAAACGTTTTATCAGCTACAATTTCAAAATGTTTTGCAAAAGCAAGATTCTTGGAAAATGTCCAGCATGACGAATATTTCGATGAGGAAGATGAAATTCCACTGGCCCTGCTTTTTCCTAAATTAAAATGTAAGCCTACAAAATTATGCAAGTATTGAGAGCAATGTATTGACTTTTAATCATAATTTTGAAATCAATGGAAGAAGTAATCCATGGATCAGTTGAAGATAAAGATTTTGATTTAAATAATGAACGTGATGTGGAATAATCTGGATGGGCAAAATTAAATATATGAGGGAAGTGAGGTAAGGTGAAGTGAGTGAAGCAAAAACTAAGATATATGTAATGTTTCCTATTTTGTAACGATAAAAAAGTGAATTATCTCTAAAAACTGTCCAAATTTTAACATAATGTGAATCTCAGGTTTTACAAAAAAAATTTAAACTTAAAACAAACTTTAATTGAAAATAAAAAAAAGGCAATTATTAATATGGTAGGTAATGTTTAAAATACGTGCATATATAATTTTTTATTGTTTGACCATTTTCGTATGCACTAGGTATAAGCACACCTAATTTGTAGATATTTATGTAGTTTTTTCAATATGTAAACTTTAATTTAATAAAGAAAATATAAAAAAATTTTTTTTTCATTTATTTTGACCTCTCAATTTATTTTTTCATCAATTTTATTTACCTTGTTTATTTAATAACGGCTACTTCTATGTAACCGCCAACTTCACAATACATTTTGGTGACCGCTATTTAGAGGTTTTACTGTAGTATCATGTTATTTGGTGATACACCCCTGATAACTTGAAACTACAATAAGAAGTATGTTTGCTTCTGTATTACCTTGCTATTCAGAGAAAATGGATTATGATATTGCGTACGGGATACCCTAATTGGTTGTAATAGGTATCCTAATGAATTGAAGCCAATGCAAGCGCCAAGAGAGCGATATGCGGCCCATTTATGCCCTAGAAGTGCCCCTCTTAAATACAGAGATATCAAGTTATAAAATCGTATACCTAATCTATATATGGCATTTACACACATTACTAACATTATTTGACATTTTTAAAATCAATATTTTTATTTTAGGATACACATGGAATACATACCGTCGTCCAAGTAGAAAATAATCAGAGTGTATCTTGTAAGTATACTAACAAACTGTGTCTTTTATTGTCAGCTTAAGTAGCAGAGGCATAATTTCTTTATGTAACCAGAATGTACATTTGCTAAACCTTATGATTCGCTCTAGCTTGCGACATTAGTGTTTTCGTTCGGTATACAAACTAGAGCAAAAAATTGTGTGACATTTTACAAAGAAAACCCGCACCGCAAAGAAAACCCGCAAAAGACCTTCATTTGCAAAACCACATTCACTTTTTGATATATTATAAATTAAGTTGAGTTAACATTATTTTTTTAAATTTTATTTCCTATATTAGGATAATTGCGCGCGCCACTGAGTACCGTATTCCATTAGTTTGCTTATCAAACGAAAGCACTATAGTGTCTTAAATATTTAATTCATCTACTAACGCTACAGCAAAGCGTTAGTAGCCCATTTTCGGTATTGAGCTAGTTATCCTAGTGCTTTCAGTACTGAGAGTGGCGCATTTGAATCCCGCAACATTTGCTTTTCTCCATTTTCTTTACTTAATCTCTTTATTAGTTCTTTATAATATCTTTATAATCTCTCGACACAATTGCGATATGACAGCCAACTCATGCCAACTGATGACGTTTTATAATAGAAATTATATTTCGTGACATTTTCCCCAAAAACGTATTAAGACCGGAATAACAATTCGTTCAAGATAATAAACGTATAACGGTCGTAAACAAAATATTGTATTCAACTTGCAGTTAATAGCCATTAATCACTCGGACCACTTGCGCCACTTGCCTACGACTCATGACCACAAACAACCATGCGTGAATAATGATTATAATTAATTGCTCGTTGAGTAATAACTATAACAATATGATATACATATTAAAGCACTAGAAAGATGAACAGATCTATCCTCCATCTAGGTCCCAGTTTGATATCAGCTGTCAATAGTATCAATTTTCAACAATAGTTATTTGTGTACCAAGTAGCCCAATCACTTAAGTGGTTCAAATTCTTTGGCCTTGATTGAGGCTCTTCAGAAATATGTAAAATTTATTTAATTGGTCATTTATACTTCAATTTATCATTAACACATAGTGATTGTTATAACTTTTGTAGGTACACCTTTCTTGAGTCAACGTCCAATATTCTTACCTCTTCATTTATTCCAGGTGATTCCCAGCCTGCTAAATCATTACCAACTGTTGATGAACAAAAAGCAATACTCCAAAAATCAACCACAGCCGAGAAACAAACAGTGGAAGAAATTACCGTAAAACATGACACAAAACAATGCGAATCCTCATCGTCCGCATCTGTCGATAATTTATCCAGAACTGATAAGGAAACAAATGATATGGTTTCTGGTGCGACCGACACTCTGGCTGACACAAAGCATAATTTATCAGATAAAAATAACGATCCTTCGGTGTCCGCCAGATCTAAATTGACAGCCAACACTCGAATCCGCAGAGATTGGATTTAAATAAGCAGCGATGACAATTTATTTATCGGTTCCTGACATGGAGTATGACAAAGTAACCGAGCAAATCGCAGAAGCTTGAAAAATATAACAATAATTATGTAGATACTGTTGTAATTATGTCATTATTTTGTCTGTATACAAGGTGATAACGCAATGTAGGGCACTGAATACTCTTAACTGCTAGAGAAAATCTTCTAGATTTGGAAAAATCTGGAAGAAAAACAGAAACATAAGTTGCTATATGTTATTTCCGTACTCAATTCTTAGTAGTCTTAAAAAATCGATTTGCTCTAGCAATTAATGCCCAGCAATAGTTTTCACTACTTTTATTTATTTCCACAACTATACAACTATATAGTGCTACGCAGTATATATAAAAATATGTTACCTATATTATTGTCGTTATCACTTGGTATATATATATATATATATATATATATATATATATATATATATATATATATATATATATATATATATATTATATATATATATATATATATATATATATATATATATATATATATATATATATATATATATATATATATATATATATATATATATATATATATATATATATATGTAGCAAATAAATTAATTTATTATCCTAACAATTACTTGTTTATTGTATATTTATTATAGTGCGTTCATAAGAAGTAAATTCCCAAATAGGTAGCGTTGGTACATAAATTAAGGGATTCATTTTCAAAACGCAGATTTTAACGTCAGGTCGCAAAATGAATTAGTGGTTGTGTTACCTACTTTATAAGATAGCCACCTAGCCACCTTTATTTAAAATAGCCGTTACAATAGAAGGACTCGGTCATGTATTGATTTACGAATTAACTTCTCGAAAACTAACCAATAAAATATATCTCCAAAGTTTAATTCCTTTATATGTGTGATTTTTTTGAGAATTAAAGCCTTGCAGATTTGTAGTTATTAAAAAATATTGTAAGGTGATACTATTAATACATTACATACTACATGTAATTACATACACATACATTAATTACTATTAATAATTAAATTCTAATACTTTCACATAAGACAGTACATGCATAACAAATAGCCATGACATGGATAAATCTTTATTTATTTTATTTTCTATTTAAAAATTAACGAAATAACGCCAAAAATGAAATAAACAAGTGAGGTAAGCCGCCAATATCTTTGAAACCTATAGAATAGATTCCTATAGGAGAAGATATATCCCTTTTATACAAACTATTACGATAATTTTTTGGGAATTTGAATACACTAATATCTCTTTCATTTTGTAGGTTGTTAAAGTTTATATCTTAGTTCCTTCTGGACCCAGATATAGTTTGTAACATCGAAATATGCGACATAAAAACCCGAGCTGAAAACCCTCATTTTATCGATCACATGTGCTACCGCATTTTTAACAGCGTTGTCAAGTATAACCGATTTCCAGGAACTTAAGGAAAAACAAAAGATTTTATATACATCGCCCATTACATTATGACATTACATTATGAAGTGGGGTCCACAATAATTTTTGAAATAGAAGTAATTCAGTTATTCTTTAATTTAGTGTATTATTTTGATGTATTTTGTGTTAAAATTGATTAGTATTATATCAAACATAACAACTTGTTGAATGAAAGTGCCTTTATAGTTACGATTTTAGGTTGCTGTAAGAAAAGTTATCCGATTTCCCATTGCGGCAATTGTGGGTATTCTTTGAAAAATTTTTATATCATATTTCGATGTTACAAACAGTACACATTATTTACATCGTTATATTTAAAATTTATTTAAGAAACTTTAATACTCGAATTTAAGTACCTATCTAATATGCAAGAAATAATGTATAGGTATAAATTAACTCAATACAATCATACTAATATGAAATACAGGACTAAACACTAGAGGACTGAGTTTAGGTTTTGTTTACCATTTACAAAGCCGTATTTACCGATTTTTATAGGTCACATTCACGTTTTATATCTGTAACCTTGCGGTATAGTTAGCTTGCCCTGGCATTTAGAATGCCAAGTCTCGAAAGGGAGAATTTTTACTGAACCTGAGAAATGGTGGCTGGCATGGGTTCCTCGCGAATGCTCGGTTATTCTACAACATTGAAGATTTAACTTACCTTGAGTTACTTCCCCTCTGTGGTCTGCTGGGCCAAAAGACGATACCTCGATGAGAGTTGAACCTGGACCCAACGAAACTGTTCGGAGATCAATTCACTGATCGCACTATGAAAGGTGAAATGCGGTCGAATTTATGGAATAAAAGATCTCTTTGGCTCTTCGGACAAGTTTATTTAACGAAATGGGTTGATATGACTCTAAGTTTATTAAGAAATTACCTTCCCTCTTAAAGGTATTTCGGGATGGTCCCGCTGAATTTACTTCCCTGAACAAATTAACAATAAACTACAGATTTAACTCTGTAGCTACCCTAACCAAGGTTGGAGTGTGTCTTTTCTTCAATTTAGAAAACAATGACGATTAACTTTGGGCCCTTATGCAATTTAGATTTGTTAAACCAAAATTCGTACTAACGCAATTGGTTGAGATGCACAAACACAAACTAACATTCGGACAACGGAAAAGCGTACGAACGTTAATTGGATGCAAGAACGCGCGTGGAACTGCTTAATTTTCGCTCTTCCATCGGTTTTATAATTTTGACTTGGGTAGTGGGAATTTCGGCCAAAAGGGCCACTTGTAGTATGTCTGATTCTATTAATTATTCTAATTTGGACTCTATTTGCGTTTTGTGGGCCTGTCTGCCAAAGAGGCAGATACGTTATTTTCTATTTAAGCAATCACAGCTTAAGGCGTGTTACTTCTTTATTTCCCAACTACCAAACTATTGGATTTTAAGAACCTCACTCCACCTTTTACATTGTTATAGATTTTCTAAGTGTACTTGACCAACCCCTCCTAAAATGATTTACAATCCTATAACTACCCGTACGAAGGCGACCTCGGTGGCCGGTTAACAAACTTCGTGTTTCCTTCCGTTTAGATAATGTATAATTTCGTTACTAAGAATAAACTTGGGAGGCTTGCCTAATTTATGCAATAGAGAAAAGCCTCCTAAAAACTCTACTGGCAATACTTTATGTCTTGAGCCTTGCTTCAACTTACATTATTTTACAATTTAATTTCTTTGACTAGGAACATTCGGTCTGTATCAATTTATACTTTAAATTCAATGATTTCTACGCAATTTGGGTGACATAACTCCACAATTTTGGCAGATTGTCATCGCGGAACCGGCATCTTGGCGACGCTAGACAATGCAACCTCTCTGATCCACACCGTATCGAATTGCTCGGGGCTATTTGTAAAGGGTGTTTTTGTCTTGTAAGGCAATAATTCTTTTTTTATGAGGGACTATTTCTTAACCGGCGATATTGTTACTTTCTATTTTATGATGTACTAGTTTCGTTATATATGATTCTTCTCGGAATTGGACCCTTTAAACATGTGTACGCTTCGTACTTTTCGCCTTTTGTTCTTGTGACACTTTCTATCTGACCAATTCTTGGGCTCTTTGTTCTTTGCTGCAAGAAATAGGAACCCAAGATCCGGTTGATGTCACGGTTCGTTCTGCCTAATTCAAGTACGTGCTCTTTCACTGATATTCTGATATATTACCCTCTTGAAGTAGTTCCTAGAAGATGGGCCTCTGGATCCCTAGTTGTCGTTTTCCTTTATCCTAATATTAAATAATAATGGCCCGGTTTTCGTTTTGTTACATATCCAAACATCTATTTCACGCGTCACTAAATTAACATTTAACGATTGATTTTTCACTACACTAACCGAAAAAAAAACAGACTCGAAACTACTTTACGTCGAAATGGTACACTGATAAGACAAGAAAGCGGTTTCCCGCTTCCTGCGTTGCCACTTTCCTCTGAATATGGCTATCTATGTATAAAGGTGGCTGTGTTTCTAACAAGCTGTCTACTAATGGTATACTAATTGAGTTGGATAACGTAGTATCTCGTACCTAATATATATTTCATAATTAAGTATATTATATTTCAAAAAAGAACCAAAATAATGATATAAAGTTATAGTTCACGAGATTTTAAATATGTATTATATGGATTATTACAAAAATATGAATTAAACCCTTTCCTGGAACCTTTGATGTAATAATAACACTCGAAGTAGTTTCCACCAACACCAAAACACTTTTATTTTGCTCGACGCGCCTTTCGCCAACCAAGTTAGCATCATCCGGAGACGATTAAAACTGATTTTTGATAAAACTGACAATTTCAATCGTCTCCAGATGATGCCAACTTGGTTGAGGAAACGTGCGTTGAGCAAAGTAAAAGTGTTTTGGTGTTTGTGGAAACTACTTCGAGTGTTAAACCATTTTCTGACTAAATTGACAGCGCGAGAACGGTATTTTATATTAATTAATTAATTTTTTTATTAAGACGTTGAAAAGTTGGCTAAGAAGTTATTAAGTGTAAAGGGTAAAGTAATTCACAGTCAATCACGATAAAATGTATGAAAGAAGAAGCCAAAAATGACTCAACAATACTGGAATTTCTTTGCCAAGAAAGATATTACGGAAAATAGGTTTCAAGTAATATTACTTATAACGTTTAGAGTAACAACACATGTGTAAATTATGGGTGTAAATTATAGGTGGAAAAGACGGCGGTTAATCGAATTCTACGGTATTAGGTTAAAAAGAACATTTAAAAATAATTATAAAATATCGCGAGGAAGGACGATGTATCATCTATACAGAAGAAATATACCTACATAGTTCTCATAGAGCCTAAAGGACGATCAGTCCATGCGTAATAATGAAAGGGTTAAAAAAGGGGGGAAGAGGTTGTCCATGCAGATGGAGAAGATAGGTTTATCCCCAATGGGCTATTAATATTTCACTCAGGTAGAGAATATATTTATAAATTCTATGTATATATTTTAATTTATAACTGTATTTGCAGGTACCAGGAGTGGAGATTATCATGACGAAATCAACCACGTAAATGTTTAAAAATGGGTCGAATCGTTGCTGTTTCTAGCATTGTATTTCTAGCGGAAGCCGGAAGGAAGAAATGATTAACTGACTCGTTCAGCACAAAATTAAGCATCATGCCATACAAACTATACCTTAGCTTTACAAACTCACAACCAGCCATGAAAAAGACTGTATAATATATCGTTCAGATACTCTTCTAGAATAACATGGGCCTAATGTTACCATACGTTTACCGCCGTATCCCCAGAATTGAACTATATTGAGCGAATATGGGCCATGATGAAAATAGAGCAACGGCATGGAATGTCACATTTAAATTAAGTGGTGTTGAGGAATTAGCAAAAGAAGAATTCTCTAAAATAACACATACCCAACATTGCGACTAAACAAATGTTTTGGTAGGCATTGCGTTATAATAATTGTGTATTTATTTTAATTATTTGCATTTTACGTATATGGTGGCGAATAAACTATTTTACCCGCCACTGTGGTTATCTTAATCGTTACATAATCGTTGATGATAAACTTTGTAACTTATCAAGGTAAAAATATAAGCTCAGAATTCAATGTTTGGTTGTCTTTAGATTTACAGACATTCAACGAAAATGGTTAATTTGATGATTTGCTTAATGATATTGTTAACATGTTTGTGCTCTCTTTTGGAAGTAAAAACTCAGTCAACTAATGAAACTTTATTACTAGTACACTGTGTAAGTTGTTTGTTTATTTTTAGTATAATGAATTATCTAATAAACCTCCAAGTTTAACTTATAAATTTATCAATTTTTGATGAATTATATAAACTAGTTTTCTCTTCAGAAACCTATATTTTTAAAATGGATATTTTTAGGAATAAAGGTGCACATAATAATTGGTCCTTTCTCATTTAAGAGTATGATTTACAGACTTTAGGTATTTTACAGGACGGTAGTTTAGGTATTTTACAGGAAGTCCTTTAAGCCTTGCTGGAATCTGCTGTTTAGTATTTAGTTGAAAATCATCTACCCGGTATTTTATTTTTGTAGATTGCTAGACATGGGGATCGAAATCCAGATACACTCAATCTCTATGAAAGCAGTCCTTATTATAACGAGAGTTACTATGCACCCTATGGGTATGGACAACTGACAAATGTAAGTAAAATTAACAAATTAATATATTCCTTTAAATTTCTATGAATGCTTATATAGGGGTGTTCAGGGTGATGACATTGACATTCTCTACATAGCTGTTATACTCCTAAATAGATACTAATCAGTTGACTAATATACTTAATAGTTAATTAAACAATAAATTATAAAATAAAGATTTTTTAGATAGTCGCAATGAAACTCGTTACATTATTACTATCTAATGATGATTTTTCCTGATTTGAGCTAATCGTTTTAGAAAGGTAAATTGAAATCCTATGAAGTGGGGAGAGCTTTAAGACAACGTTATACTGGTTTCCTAGATGAAACTTATAATATCAATTTAATCGAACCCAGAAGTAGTGATTTTAACAGAACCAAGGACTCATTACAAGCTTTACTAGCAGGATTATTCCCACCTACACAGGATCTGATTTGGTTGGAAGGACTCAACTGGCAGCCGATTTCCTTTAATTATGTGGAGAGACAGTATGATAAGGTACACTTATAGAAATAGCAATGCTTGAAAGCCTTTTGAAAATCCATTGTCCTCTATTGCCTTGCATAAATAGTTTGGGAATACCAAGAAAAATGCAGACATTTTTATCTAATAAACCTAATATATATATATATATATATATATATATATATATATATATATATATATATATATATATATATATATATATATATATATATATATATATATATATATACATATATATATATATATATATATATATATATATATATATATATATATATATATATATATATATATATATATATTCTTTCGAAAAAAATTTTTTTTACGTTTTTTAAAATTTTTATCTCCTCAGATATGGCAGATACAAAGCTACACAAAAAGCATTGATAGATATTGTTATTTCAATGGTAGCTTAGTAACTATCGTTAACTACCGTGTTTCACAAGTAGGCCGAGGAAAAATATACAAATAAACAATAGTGTCATGAATGTCACTTTATTGTCAAGTTTTCAAATTTAAAGTGGTTCCGTGATAACTGAGTATAGTTAATGATAATAATGGTGCAAATAACTACGGAATTAGTAGCGAGGATTGGGGTTGATACATGATGGCCTCGTAGGGTTTGGTTACCAGAAACTACTGTTAGAAGGTAAAAGACCAAATGTTCTATTTGGTCTTTTTAAACATTTAGTACCTACCGTCTATAGGTGTCATAGTTCTTGTGGCCATTTTTTTAAGTTATTAATAATGACCAATATATGTTAGACACCCTATAAAAGATAGGGTAGAATTGTTTCTAAAAATCTAAATTACTCTTTGTTTAAATAATGTGAAAATTTGACCCTTTCAATAGTAATACCACAAGTGATTCAATTTTCACGTTCCGTCTGTCGATTTATTGCTAACGAAGCTGAGTTGCTTTGGGTTGCTAGAAACTGAATTTTCTTTAGCAACTCATTGAGTTTGGAAATAAAAGCCATAAGATAAATTTAATCACGAGTGGTATTTTATTAGACTATTTCACGAACACAGTGAAAGGTCATATAAAAGCTGGACCAATCAGAATTGAAAGACAGCTGGTATTTTCGCGATAATACAAGTTGTCTCTGGTTTGTGATTGGTCAGGTTATGTGAAAACTTTAAGCTGAGTGAAATAATATTAATACATAATAATTATTGAGTGATATTTAATTTTCATTTAATTCAGATTCTTGAAAAAATGCCAACATAATCAATATCTCATCCAAATTCAAATGTAATAACATAATATAGGGTGCTCCATTTGAAATAACAGGCTTTGATTAACTACCCGTTGGACAGAAACATAATACATAATAAAGATAATATGCACAACTTACCAAATTTAACAATTTTATTTATAACCTTTTTACTAAGAAAATATATACCTTTAAGTGGAGAATTAAAATTTCTCATTACTGTAAGTTGTATTATCATATCTATAGTATTAGGTATGCAACCAATTATATATCTATACTGTTCTTATTTTCTTTATATTCACGTTTGTAACTCATTAAAGTAGTACAGACATAAGAACATAGGTACGCATAGATTACGATTGATTGTATCCTATTTGCAAACCTTGAATATTATATGGATTATATAGATCACTATATTATAAATAATAGAAAATAATTGCAAAAAACTTTCTTAAATTTATAGTTGGTCGGTGAATTCGCCAATAATATAGATCACTATGTAGATCATTATTTATAATCATTTACAACCACTTATTTTCACACATGGCCTCCTACATACGATTTGTGTTACTTTATGGAAATCTTATTGAAATATTTATTAATTGGAGCTCTTATATGGACAAATTTTATACTGGTAAGTAAATATATGTTAAAGTATTCATTATAGACACGTTTTAACTTTGTTTCATGAATTCTTTGTTTAGCTAGCAATTTAATAATATTCTGATCAAATATTTGTGTCCCTTGTTTTATCATGGTGATAATTTTGTAGGCCTTTGGATCTTCTCTGGGGACTTATGGCTGCTCGCAGATGATACCCACAGAAATTTTGTTACCTCCGGGTTACTTCAGGTCCTAATTAATCTCCGGAACTTCGTACTTTTCATTGCACACGTACTTCTGTCTTCTTGGAATGTTTTTGTCAGTTAGGTTCTATTTAATTTTCTATTTATTAAAGGTGTTAATTTTGGTTCATTTGAAGGAGGCTTTACTGGTGACAGATGCTGTCATTTCAAATAATAATTTTATTGTAATTTTACCTCAATTAAAAATTTTAACTTTATTGCCACTCGTTTTGTAATTTCTCATATGCTACTTTTTGTCTCATTTAATTGTTAATTACTAAGTTTTAGTTTGTTATATGTAGTTATAGATACATAATGTTCTAAAGAACCTTGGGATACATGACTTCTGATTGAATTCTCGTCTATAAATATTGATAAAATGTTTATGTAATTGTCATATTTGTAGATTTTAAGCTTTTGATTGTAATTTAATTATCTTTATTTATAATATTTGTTATTTATATGAATATGAATGTGAATATGAATATATGAATATGAATTTGTTATTTTGTATAAAGTGGCCTTATAGCGAGGACTCATAGTGTCCGAGATAAAAGCGAAAAAACGAAAAAGGCTACCTTCTACCTACGCCCCTGCATCCTGCTCACCTCCTAGGAGTGGGAGAGACTTTTAGTGTGTTTACCTCCTTACTAGTCAATCAAACATTGTGTTCCTCCCATTTACCTCTATACCCCCCTTTTGAGCATTTATCGACTGGGCTAATTCTAACGATTCAAAGGCTTTTTGTGCGAATGAATCGTATATTTTCGTAAATTGTGGTTTTGTTTTATTTTAGGAGCTGTTTTGTTACGGCTGTCCAAACTGGTACCCCTTAATAGATGCGTATCTAAAATCTTCTGAAGGACAAGATTTTACTAATAAATACAATAAAACTTTTAAATGCATTTCCGAAAATACCGGAGAAAATATTACTGAAATCATACAAGTATACTACATGTATTTTGGATTTCTAATACAAGTAAGTAAGATACTCAGAATAATTCCTGATAAGGTGCTCTCATAGTTAAATTATTGCATTAGATATTGGTTAATTTCGTCTAAAGCAAAAGTAAAGGGCCAAAGAAATAATGTTACATAATATATTGAATGCGATTAATGCGAATGCGCATAATAAACGAAGAACAGTAAAATGAGAGAATGTATTGAGGAAAAATCTACTGCAAAAAAGACAATTTATATTTATTGTTTTATATGTTTTATATGTTTTATATGTTTTATATGTTTTATATGTTTTATATGTTTTATATGTTTTATATGTTTTATATGTTTTATATGTTTTATATGTTTTATATGTTTTATATGTTTTATATGTTTTATATGTTTTATATGTTTTATATGTTTTATATGTTTTATATGTTTTATATGTTTTATATGTTTTATATGTTTTATATGTTTTATATGTTTTATATGTTTTATATGTTTTATATGTTTTATATGTTTTATATGTTTTATATGTTTTATATGTTTTATATGTTTTATATGTTTTATATGTTTTATATGTTTTATATGTTTTATATGTTTTATATGTTTTATATGTTTTATATGTTTTATATGTTTTATATGTTTTATATGTTTTATATGTTTTATATGTTTTATATGTTTTATATGTTTTATATGTTTTATATGTTTTATATGTTTTATATGTTTTATATGTTTTATATGTTTTATATGTTTTATATGTTTTATATGTTTTATATGTTTTATATGTTTTATATGTTTTAAAGTACATTTGTGAAGATTTGCATCATTTAAGAATCCTCCACTTTTTGCGAGATCAGTACTCATGACAATGTTTCTAGGGTCAACTGCTTTTAAAGATCCATAGCTTGTAGTGGGCCCGTTAAATGAAAATTATTCGACATTCTCTGCAGATCTAAGTTGAAGAATTTCAGCAACCGTATTAGATTTCCAACCCCAATGCCTTTTTACCGTAGTAATATCCCCCCGCTATCGCGACAAGCATTGTTGCGGAAGTTCTTCTCAGATAATCCCCTGAATACTTTTCCCTTCCCAATTTGGAAGCTTCAAATACAATGCCACACACTTTGTTACACTACCAATTTTATGGATACATAACAGCTTTATAACATCTCTCATTTTGAAATTAAAAAAAAAGTCGTTCCTTTCTCCAATTAAAAAAATCGGGAGTTCGCAAATTAACGTACTTTCTTTATATTTAGGGACTTAAATATTTATCCCCCAATACGGTGAAAGTTCTATTCTTATTAGTTTTAGTGTTAGGAATTAGCAGCAAAGATCGCATGTCTTCAATATCATCAGTTGTCATCTTCATTAGTTCGTCGCATTTCATTATCTAACTAGATAATGAAACATTATCTAACTCAGATAGGTAACGAAATAATAATAACTCATTTTGTTCAAACTTTCTAGCAACAAATATCAAACAGAGAAATCATAACATTCAAAAATTTCACGAAATTTGAAAAAATTGGATTATACTTATTGCTACGTATGATTTTAAATACCTTACAACTCCGATTTTAAGAGCCCTTGGACGTCGCATCAGCTAAATTCCTCACTAAATTCCTTTTCAACTATAGTGTTTTTGTTTGATATACATACTACAGCAAAAAATTGTGTGGCATTTTACAAAGAAAACCCGTACCAATTACTACAGAAGAAATTTCTTGTGAATAGAACTAGGGTCTCCAGTCCGCGGCTTACCATATCGGTCGCTATCCCTCTTCAACTCATAAATCCCATTTCCCTTCTCGCTCACTTAGAAGACATCTGCATGAACAAGCCGGCGATTTACTGGCTTTACTGCTCAGTGGCGTATCATCATGCGCAACCAAGGTGAAGTTACTTCAAGAGATGTCTTATTATGTCATATTCATATATGTGCAAAACTTTAAGACGTTAATGTATTTAAAATATATTGAAATAATTTTGAATGCTGCGTGTACAAATTAGTGCTTAATTTAGTCAATAACAATTTAAAATAAAAGAAAGAAATTAAATTGCTATTGCCCAGCAAGGACCAACGGGAGGTAAGAGCGCTCCTTGACAGGATAGAACGTGGTTAGGTTATTTATTATTAGTATAGGTAAGACTGTTAGTAAAATTTATAACAAATTATCACATCAATTTGCGGGATATGATATTATTTGCACATACAGTTACACTAACATTGGTATTTTTCACTGTCACTTATTAGTAGCACTCTTCACAAAAACTCACATCAGAAAGTCATATCACTATTCACTATCTGAAAATAAATCACTTTCACTACTGTCTTCATTTACATTTATTATAAGTGGTTTAACGGGAGTATCCGGAGTATCCATCATAATATCGAGATACCACATTCTTGATTCCACATTTCTTCATATCGTCTATACATTTTATCCAGTTTACCGCATTTACTTCTTTGATTCCACCACTGAGAAGTTTTTCACATCAGCTAACTTAAATGTTGTATTTTCTCTAGCAACTTTCCTTTTTATTTGCGCCGAAATAAGCAATCGAATTACCTCCATTCCTCTTGCTTTGGCCATTTTATCCACTACATACTTCTTGAAATCTGGAAAATGTTGGCCTTCCCAGCGTTAACAATTCAGCTTTAAGTAGTGAATCATCGTGTTCAATGTTTCTTTCTTACAGCCAGTCTTTAATTTGCCCTTTCCGCCATGCAGTTGTGAGCAGCTGTTCTGTTCTACGAGAATGACAACAAGCATTATCCATCACTATAACAGATCCAGGTTGTAATTTGTCCAGAATTCCTTTGAACCAATCCTCGAAAACGGTGGAATTTATGTCTTCATGGTAATCGCCTATTTTCTTGGATTCGAAGGATAAAAGACCGTCATTTACAAAGCCACATTCACTTTTTGATATATTATAAATTAAATTTAGTTAACATTATTGTTTTTTATTTTATATCCTATATTAGGATAATTGCGCGCGCCACTGAGCACTGCACCGCAAACGAAATCACTATAGTCCGCGACACGCGTCGGCCTTATTTCGAACCCCATAACAGTGTTTTTTCGTCATTACGTTTATCTCGTTCCGATACGAATACTCCTGGATGATTTTTATTCCAAATCAATACAAGATTTATATTATATTACATTAACATAGATTAACAAGAAACCTGTTTATTTTATCAAATTTCAAACAAAAGGAAACTTTCTTTTGGTTATTTGTAAGATTGTGGGATGCCCAAAATGTTGTCTGGCAAACAAAAAATGGCCTCAAAAAATGTTTTTTCTCTTTAACCTTTATATAAGTTTCCCACATTTTATAAGCCTTTATTACCAACTCTATGAAAACAGAAATTCAAAAGAAAAAAGTGCCTCAAGAGTTATTCTACGTTTTTTATTACACTGTGTTCTAAGGGCTCTTAAGCAAAATGTTGTATTCGTATTCGGATTTCTTAAACTTTCTGAAATCCTGGGCAGTCGTAGATAAAATATTTTATTTCATTCATATGATAAAGGCTACATACTGTTATCACTGTGGGTTACCCACCTCGTCCTGGAACTCTAATGAAATAAATAACTATAATGGCAACGATTTTAAGGGAAAAATAATATCAAACGTTTGTGCTCATGGTCACATTTCTTAAAATGATGTCATTATTTTAGGAAGAACTCAATTTCACCTTACCAGAATGGACCAAGGAAGTATATCCTTATCCCATGAAAACAATTGCGACCGAATTCTACGCCCTTATGTTCTCGACAGTCAATTTGAAGATGATGTCCGGTGGTAATGACGTTCCTCCTGCGTTTTCCTCTTCATTCATTTGTGAGTTGCAGGGTATTTATTGAAGAAAATCGTGGAAGATACCAGAAAGAAAATCGATGGAAGTATACCAAGAAGAAAAATGTTTATTTACAGCGGCCACGAGAACAATATCGCATCGATTTTGAAGATTTTAGACGTTTGGAACGACGAAGAGATTGCTACTTATTGTAGTTATGTCTTAATAGAGTTGCACAATATTAACAATACATATGTAGTGAAGGTAGGGAACATAATTTTCTACTATAGACTATAAATGAAATAGTACCGAAAACATAAAATATGCATATCATCAATAAATGTAGTACGGGTACTTATAAGTAATTTCTATAAATTTGAATTAGATTGCATATGATATGTTCAGCGGTTATATAAGTTCATAAATTTACTACCCTTTTTATGGAAATTTTACAGTAAACAATCTAGTGACGTTTTCATTTGTTTTCGTTGATAACTTGAAAATGAATAAAAACTGTCAGCCGAGGAGGCTTCTTGTAAAATTTTGTCCAGTAGTTAGCACGAAACAATTTAAAAAATGTTTTTATTTAATTTTTTGAGACCGTTGCCTAAGAAATGTTGTGTGCACCTCGGCTGATTGATCTTGATTGATAGATTGATCTTTCTCGCTCTTATCCGAAGATTGCTTTACCTCGGCTGCGCCTCGGTCGCAAACTTCGGATTCGGCCTAGAAAGTTTAACTTTGCGGCCTTGATACACAAATAACTATTTTCACCATAGCTGTTTGGAAATTCTTTTTCCTGATAACTATTCAGTTATATTGACTTTCCGCCAGGCAGTCGTAGTTGGCTCAAACTGTGTGGAGTGATAACTATCACGCACTATCCACAACAATTACTAATCCCGAAGGATAAGATAATTACTATTTATAATTTTTTGCTAGGTATTCATAATTAATGATAACTAAACTTGAAAATATAAAATTTATAAAAATAAGTTTGATACGGGAGGTTGGTTAGATGCGAAAAGCTTAGGTTGATGTTAATTTAATTAATTTAGAAGTAGTTTAGTTAGGTTAATCTGTTACGACTAAGAATGTAATTCTAGTAGCGCAGTATTATTTATTTTTATAAGAAAAACTGCATTATATTTTTAGGTATTTTATCAAAACTATAATTCTACTGATCCAGTATTGTTAGAATTGCCAGCATGTGGAGAATTGTGTACATTTGAAAAATTCGTATCTACAGCCAGTGAATTTATACCTGAAGATGATAGTCTATGTGGAAAAGGTAGGTAGAGATCAAAAATGTTATTTTGACATTATGATAATGTTAGTAATTAATTTTTTTGGTGGGGATTATAATTGAATTACCAGAATAATTAAATTTCACCATAAGTACACGTATAACACGGTCATGTAAATACAGCATTTTTTTTTGCAAATTTATCTCCTCGCGGAAATTTTTCAGTATTGCACCTTATCAATTTATTTTAACGAACATTTTACATGTTTGACTACCCTCGCATTGTCCTACCAGGGTCCATTATGGAGTCCATTCGGGAGTCATACATATTTTACGTAGCTCTGCATCTATATGATATATTCTGGTATAGTTTATAGTTTTTGATGTACATATTATATGTATAGACGTAAATATAGTAATATTTTTCGTAATTAGGTACACTCTTAATTATTATGTGATATATTAGGTCATCTTTGAATATATTATAGAAATATATTTACAAAATATTATTTTTTGCAGTTACTACCACCTCCTCCAGCACTACAACTACGTCAAGTCTATCACATTGGTATATTATTCTAACCCTTGTACTTAATAGGCTTTATTCAGTTTAATTGTAATAATAATTAGTTAAATTAAAAACGTATTTAATACTTTATACAATACAAAACTATACATAAGAAACTTTGGGCTATTTACTTAGTGAGTAGGTATATCTAAATTTTATTTTATTTTATTTAACATATAATATGTAGGTAAATATGTAAATTGTATGTGTAAATATGTAAGTATATCTAAATTATGTTATATATTGGGTCTTTTACGCCAATAATTATTATGTGTAATAATATGGTATTCTGCCTATGTTAATAGCATAGCATACCTACTGATTGAAGAAATTCGATAAGTAGGAATGCGGGGTGATCGCAATAATTATGTACGAGTATTTTTCAATTTCCTCAAATATCACACTTCTATTAAGTATTTAATGTTTTTAGTATCCACATTTTCTAAGATGTCCACATGCAAGGATCATAGAGAATAAGACTGGAAACGGCCATAAGAAGCCTATGCATAAAATCGACCAGCTTTTATTTATCGCGAATTCGACTTGTGCGCACTGAGTGCGACCTTACTGCATTATTTGGTATTCTCGACTAGACAAAACAGAGCGAGTGCAAATTAAATGCGTAATCGACTTGTCAGAGCATACTGGGAGAATCCAATAAAATCGCATTCGACTTGCGTGAATATATGGTCCCTCCACGTCAGGGCTCGATCCAGGGTCACGCCAAGGTACTTGACGTTGTTCTCCTACTGGATGTTGACGTCGTTCATGCCGACGTGTCCTGTTGCCCTCTGCCTGCGAACCCTCAGCAACAGCACTACTTGGCTCTTCTCCGCGTTGATTTACACCTTCCCTCGGTTGCACCAGTCCTCGAGAAGCGAAGTGGCTTCCTGCACGTAGCGGGTGACCTGTCTTGCCAGGATCTGGCGAAGATGGCGGTGTCGTCTAGGTAGAGGGCCATGGTGGTGTTGTTGGTCCTCGGCATGTCCGCGATGTATAGGTTGCACAGGTGCGGGGAGAGTACGGTCCCCTGGGGCACGCCGGCTTCTAGGCGTCTGTCGGTTGACTGCTCTCCTTCCACTTTGGCGCGGATGGTCCAGCCTAGTAGGTTTGATTGGGTCAGCTTGAAGAGGGATACCGGAAAACCGGCGTCCACCATCTTAATGACCAATCCATCGTGCCATACTCGGTCGAAGGCTTTAGCGATGTCCAGGAAGATTGCCCCTGTGACCTCTCTTTGGTTGACCCTTAGTGACGTCCTCCTCTAGCCGCAGCTCTTGGAGCTTCGTGGAATGTCCTCCTCTGGACGCTTCTGGCTTCTAGCTCTTCTGATTTCTCTTTAATCCTGTCCAAGATGTCCTTTTCAACACTTTTGTTCATCGCTGGCAGTAGTTTTGTTCAGTAGCTGGCAGTTTTGATCGGCCTATAGTTTTGTGGGAAGAGGTGGTCGTTTCCGGGATTGAGTATGAAAATCACGTCTGCCTATTTACATCTGGAGGGGAAATACCGGAGCCTTAGAATAGCGTTTGTGATAGCCACCAGTGTGGCCACTGTTTTACGAGGGAGCATTCTGAGAATTCGGTTTTCTATTCCGTCTCGACCAGGTGCGTTCCGTACGTTGACGTGGGCCAGGATACCGATGATCTCTTCTGGAGATGATGGTCGGATCTGGTTCTTGCCTGGCAGTCAGGTTCACTTCGTCAACGTGGTGCGCATCCTCGTCCGGCGGGTCTACACTGCAGCTCGAGATTGTCGCCGAAAGTTTCCCCTCTTTCTCGTCGGGTGTAGACCAGTCCTCTCTCGCCGCGGATTGAAGGCATCGGTTTTCGGCTGGACCTCAGGGCTCGCTGCACTTTCCATAGGCTGTTATCATGGGGTCTAGGGACTCCTGATGGAGCTTCCATCTTTCGTCCCGGTACTTTTGGAGGGCTGCCTTGGTCCTATGTCCTGATAGCGCGTTTCTTCGATCTTCTGCTGTCCCTGATTAGCTGCTTGGTCTCTTCGGACATTTCTCCGGTTGGGTCTGCTTCCCGTTTCACGGTGCTTTCCGTTGTGCTGGTACTTAGCGCTGCGCCTATGCTTTCCTCGAGTTCCCAAATAAGGAGCTTCTCTATTTAACACATCAAACAAGTAATTTTAATGGCGCAACGAGTATTGCGCCATCTCGCGGCGTTCTGCGGCGTAGGTAGTTAGCTGGTAAATTTAAAATGTCTCCCGTTTGACATGCTGTGCACACGTGTAATATTTTAATTTTCAAAATTAAAATAAGTGTTATACGAGAATGATAACTGATAACTGAAGTAGCTTGTGGTTTTCCACCCGTAAACACAAGCATTTTTCATCGATAAAGCTTAAGTAAAGGAAAGAAATTGCTCGAAAGTTTCTAGGTTAGTGACGTAAAAGAAATTATTGATG
>CAXKVY010001866.1:0-17129 GCA_964058915.1 Tetropium fuscum | reverse complement strand
AAGCCAGAAAGAGATAAAAACAACAATTTACAAAAAAATGCTCCGAATGCGATTGGTTTTTTCACCACAACTCTCTTAATTTTGAAGTTACAAAGGCCATTCAACAGCCGTTTTACAGGTATCTTCAAAGTCTACAAGATCATATATAAATTTCAATACGCCAAGTCCTTCATATTCAAAAAGGTAGAGGTTTAAATGGCTCGGTATTATATCTAATATTTGGTGAATTTCGCCATTCTATTACTTCCTATTGACTTCAACTTAAGTTCAAGTTAAAGAAAATGTGGCCTAAGCCGGAGAAGTAATTTCTACTAAAATAATGAAATATGCTATTATTAGGTTGAAAAGCCTATTTCAAGGTCGAAACACAGCAGAAAATAAGTCGTATAAATCGACGTAATTTCCGTTCGGAAATCTGTATTCCAGCTACTAGGATTTAGCTATATTATTAGCTTTTAAGTTCTCTGCTATTCATATTTGTTTTGCGAGAAGGAATCTTGGGTTTGTAGCAATTCATTACATAGAGAAATAAACAAATAGATGAATAATAAGGAAGACACACTTACCAGTTGCATATCTGGACATATATACGGAAACGAACCACTTAGAAGTTGTACAAGTTCTTTCACCTTCATTGGGGATCTTCAGAGTGATGTACGATTTGTTTTATTGATTATTATATAAATGATCAATAAAATAAATCGTACATCACTCTGAAGATCCTCAATGAAAATCTGTACCTTGTAGATCCTGAAGCACTCACTAACTATACCAAACATATAACAGCTACGTTATCGAACTATGTGAACAAAGAAAAATGAAACGGCAAAAGAGGACTCTTGTGGCGTGACGTGGCTTATTTATAAATTCTTTCCTTCCATTTGGGCGCGCGGCATCCACACGTGGTTTCAGTATCGCAGAACATAGCATAGGTATCTCGCGGTTTATTTTAAATATTTGAAATAGGGTACTATTATTCAAAATATTTGCCATATAACGAAACGGAATTTATTTACGTTACAGAGTTACGGATGCTATCAATTGCAGTCCGCCTGTACATATGTTACTATTTTTTGGAATCTTTTTTAGGTAAATAATTAAGCTAAGCTAATAATTTAGCTAAGTTGTAAATTGAAACAAATGCACCGCGCCGATAGGGTTACAAACTTACATAGTTTGCAGGCATTTTAATAATATGTAGCTTTATATTTTGCTTTTTGTAATACAAATTCTATAAAATTTGCAGCGGTGTTACATTTTTGTTCGTCGAGATATTGCTTAAATTAACTTTTCGCGATTTTAACAATGTTGCCGACCTTGAATCGAGTTGCAAAATTTTGTAGTTTCATTTGGGTTGCTACTTCATCACATACATACATCATATGTGCACATATGTCTGTATTTTTGTTCAAATGGATATTTTATTGAAATTCTCAAGTGCCAGGAAAACGCGGGACCTTGAACATTTTAAAAATTTTCGCGCACTTCATTATGTGTCTTTGCCAGGTTTGGCACTACCTGTTTAATTTGGCACGAGCCGCCACTGCGTTAGATTGCCTTGACAATATTTGTTAGCTGTCATAGATATAGTAAACAAATAAATTTTGACTTTTATTTTGACAAGCCAATTGAGACTCATTGTCTGTTATTAACAAAGTAAAAAGGGAGGTAACCGAATCCTTAGATCAATACTTATTTATTATGAAATTAAGTTTGATGTAAAGGTACCTTCACGAGACATATTAAATACAATTCCATTATATCAAGGACCACATAAAAATGATCCAAAACGCTTAGCGAATCTAAATGGTAAATTAACTCTTTCTAATGGTTAATTCCCAAGGGAAATTATCGATAATCGCCCCCCGTTGCTAAGGGATACATAACATATCTATGAAATCGAGATTTCATTGGTTTCAATAATTGGTCGTCAATGCCATTGGTGCAATTTAGTAAAGTAACAGATGAGGGGGATTCTCAAAAAAAACTCTATTTTTTGTCAAAATGCAGAACATAGTTTTCTCAAACCATTGAGTTAGTTCTCAATAAAAAAATATAACAATGAAGATTCAATTATTAATACTGGCTATAATATAAGAAAGTTAATTGCAACTAATCTTTGATAAGAACTTTGGCATGGTCATCTACGTATAAATGATTTTTGCAGTCTAACGAAAAATTCCAAACAGAGCCAAAACACAATTCTCTGGCAATTTGGATTTGTTTTCTTTGCAGTAATCTTACATTGTATTAGAAAAGTGCCTCGGATGGGCATTTAATAGCATGACATTTATCGCAGCGAACACTAATGAGGAATAAAAATTTCGCTAAGACGGAGAGTAGATAATGAAAATGCTAGATTAAAGTAGATATAAATCGTTAACTCCTTACCTTTAATTTTAAGGCAACCTCAGCACTTTACCCGACTTCCCGTCCGGTAAGAATATAATGAATGGATTCTGTCTAAATACTATAATAGCATTATTAGATAAATCCTCTTTAATATTTATTGTTCCTTAAAAGAATAAAAATGCAGTGTCAGTGAATAAAGCTGTTATTTTCCTGTTCTTATCCACCAAATATTTTTACCCGCCTCCTGTTCATTTAATTCCTAATGTAAATGTTGATCTGGTCGCTATAAGCGGCTTCTACTTTTCTTATTTCTTCTTATTCATCTATCAGACATCCACGAGGAGATATGTTTCAGATATTAAAAGGATCATCTGTCATTTTTTATGCCATAGTAAGAAGTTATTTGATGGAACGACTCATGTTCGGAGGGTATTAACGTCTGTCTAGATTAGAAAAGAGTGCACTGACATATTGCTAAACAAATACCAAGGGCGTGTAAATATTTATAAGGCGGCTTCTACTCGTTCTTATATGAATTTATAGACGTCGCCTTAGTCTTTGGTGGTCAATAATGAATATTTCATTTGAATATCGTTAATATTGCGGTATTTGGTCCAATTTGAATATTACTCACCAAAGCACCTTCATGAGAAGGTGCTTCTAGATGTAGAATTAAACAACAGATGAAGAACTTCCATAAATTTCGGGTATACATTGAAGTTTTTTTACGGAATATCTGCCCATACTTGCTTCAAACAGTATGTCTTTAATGGCTATTCATCATTTTCTCACCAAACTACAGTCCCCATGGACTCTCAAACGTTGGGATCTCTTACAGTGGCGGGTTTGCGGGTATTGCGCTCATTTCTATAATATATATATATATATATATATATATATATATATATATATATATATATATATATATATATATATATATATATTTTTTTGGAGGGTTTATCTTGGGATAGTAGCAATAAAACGACTGATTAGGTTACTTGACGTTTCGGTCCCTTTCTTGGGCCTTTTTCAAAAGAGTATTTTATTTATATATATATATATATATATATATATATATATATATATATATATATATATATATATATATATATATATATATATATATATATATATATATATATATATATATATATATATATATATATATATATATATATATATATATATATATATATATATATATATATATATATATATATATATATATATATATATATATATATATATATATATATATATATATATATATATATATATATATATATATATATATATATATATATATATATATATATATATATATATATATATATATATATATATATATATATATATATATATATATATATATATATATATATATATATATATATATATATATATATATATATATATATATATATATATATATATATATATATATATATATATATATATATATATATATATATATATATATATATATATATATATATATATATATATATATATATATATATATATATATATATATATATATATATATATATATATATATATATATATATATATATATATATATATATATATATATATATATATATATATATATATATATATATATATATATATATATATATATATATATATATATATATATATATATATATATATATATATATATATATATATATATATATATATATATATATATATATATATATATATATATATATATATATATATATATATATATATATATATATATATATATATATATATATATAGTGCTGTTTAAATGTTATTGTGATACAATATAATACGATTATTTTTATTATCTGAGCGGTGTAGGTACGTGGTACCTCTGACGAAACAAAAAAGTCCTGTAACTAAAAATAAACTAATTATTTATTTTCAGTACAGATACTTAGGTATTTATGTATTTTCAGAGGTACCTAAGTACCTCCTAGTGTTGGTAGGTAAATTTCATGTTCCGTAACAATAACCTAAAATCGCGCATTCCTGTTTTCCCTAAATTAAGGCTCACTAGGACTAAGGTCTACGAGAAATTTCAGGTTCCCATGCACGTTACGTCGGTGGAACTTCCGGCTCACGCGGCCATTTGTGTAAAAACATTAGAATTGTGACTTAGAGGCTGTGATATTTGTAATGTGCTCTAGTGTTCTATAGTATGTATATTTTATACAAATTAGATAATGCCTATTTTTAAATCAAATTAGCAGCATTTAATTTAGCCCATTGCCCTTTTATCTATCAAGAATCATAACTATCCAGCAGTATGAAACGAAACAGAACAACATAGTATTTAATTTTGTATGAATTACTAATTCAAAGTGTAAGTATAAGTGGAAACGTTAATTTAAAGGTTGTGAATGATCATGTTATAAAGTCACATGCCAAGCTTTTATGACTAATTCTAAGTACTAATTGTAATTGGCTGGTTTTGAATGAGGCTTAATGCACTATAACCTCAAAACCGATAACGGACATCTACCATAGAACCTCTCTTGGCTATAGGTTATTGAAGCCACTCGTATCATCTGATATAATTTTCGTGTAACATGAAAAAGGTCCTGTAACTACAAATAAACTAATTATTTATTTTCAGTACAGATACTTAGGTATTTATGTATTTTCAGAGGTACCTAAGTACTTCCTAGTATTGGTAGGTAAATATCATGTTCCGTTTTTTAAATTATTTTTATCCCGGAGCTTATACAAAAAGTCAAAACGGCGAAGCAAGACGTTTACCTACCTATATATTATTTATATACCTACCTATGTAGGTATAGACCGCTACGAGAGTCGAAATAAAAAAATGGAGGTTAGCAAAAATTTTTGTTCGTTTCGTATGAAACCTGAAAAACGCAGATTTCTACCAGACCTCGCTTTATTTACGAGATAGGATAGGTAGGTATGTTAAAAAATGTAAGGAAAATATTATTTGACGGCAAAAATTTATAGTGGGGGTTAGAGCAGAGCCGACTTTAACAAAAAAAAGTTGATTTATGGGCTGCTCGAAGTAAGTACTGACGTGTACTGAGGTAGGTACTAATAGGTACCTCCTCCACTTAAGACATTTCTCAAGTAATTTTATGCAAAAAATATCCCAGTGCTTGAGGCCGAATACAACTATATAAGTTAGACGTTTTATTGGGATTTACGAAGACTGGAAACGCTGGTTTATTACATAAGTAGGTACCTATTGTTCATTGACTTTATTTTTATGTAGGTACTTACCATCCTAGATCACAAATTAATAATTTACATCAGTGGGCAAAATTAAAAATTCTATAGACTGTTTATAAAATTAAAACCGTGTACCTACCTGGCCACGAATGAAATGAAAATTTACAATGACGGTAAAATACCTCAAGGTCAGTTTCTAATTTTGATTGGCTGTAACAAGTGTGTGTATTGGAAATCGCTTTGCGATAAGAAGCTGGTAGGTAGGTATGTATTGCATTTGTAAATATTTTTTAAAATGTGTTGTATTTAGTCTCGGTTTAGTTATGTAGGTACCTATTAACAAACAAGCTCTGATCTTTGTCAAAGCATTGAGCCAAAGTAAATCGGCGTTGAGTGTTGACGATTTGGTAGGTCAGGTACGTACCTACTTACACAATAAATATGACTGTATTTCAATTGCAAGTATATTTATTTTATTTTTCCGTTTTAAAGTTTATTTTTCATGGCTACTTAGCTGTTTTGTACATATTATTTTTGTTTCTTGTGGGAAACATGGCTACTAGCGAGCCACCCACTAAAAAATGGTAACGCGCTGAAAACAATACTTCATGAGTGGTGGGAAACTTGAAGTGTGTTTTTCTAGGGCAATTTTTATTTTTGAATAGACAGATTTCTTTTGTTGTAGTTACCTTTTATTGGATATTGGATTAGTGTGTCTGTGTGTGATAAATAGTAAACTTATATTCGTGTTTAGTTTTTATTAGGTATTTAATAAATTAATCATGAATAAGATCGGCGATTTAAAAGCTTTTAGTAACTTTTAACTGGAAGAAAAACTTAAAGTTAAAGAGTTAGGACCACCAACGCCTGATTTAAATATTATAAAACATAGTGGCAGTGGACAAAGATCCCGATCCCGTAAATTTAATAAAACTACCTATAATAATTGTGAAAATAATTAAAATTGTAAAATAATGGTAAAAATTATTGGTTCTGTGGATGTGAAGAGACTAATAAACTGTTTTTGTATGTGTCCTCTTTGGAGGTGACGGACTTTAAAACTATCGTTAAAAACTTTCATCGCGTGTGTTAATTAAATTAATTTTTTAACTTTTTTTTTAAATAGACATGAAGACATTAAGTAGTTTTAGGAGGTTAGAATTAATCTACAACTACTGTGGGTAAGTAATCTTCTATAATCTTTATATTGATTAATTATTTTGTACTAATACATTATGATCATTTTTTGAAAATTATGTCTAAGAATAAACGTGTGTGTTGAAAATAAAAACAATAATGTACCCTTAAAGCCGGTGGCCATGGTAATCATAAACTGAAACAGTTATTCGTGTGGAAGTCTGTATTTTCGTTCAAATGGATATTTTATTGAAATTCTGAAGTGCCAGGAAATCGCGTGACCTTGAAAATTATAGCGCACTTTATCATGTGTCTGCCAGTATTGGCACTACCTATTTAATTTGGTACGAGCCGCCACTGTTTTCAAGCGAACTTTTAAATGCACTCACACATTTAAATAACTACTGATTTTGAAAAAAAATTAGTCTTATGTCTTATATCTGTGTGTGTGCAAATGTATGGTTGTCGGTTGTCGGTTAATTATGTCGGTGAATTTACAAATAACACTCCCTGGCATTGTAAAAACTCAGAATCCGTATGGTTATCAAGCCATAAAAGTAATAACACAAAATATCCACGCCAGTCATATAATTTGATGATAGTATCAAACTAAAAGATAAAAACCCTACAATTATGCCATAACAAAAAAACTAATTAGGGTATAATTACATAACCACTGTATCCCGACGGTGTTATTATTCACTAAGCCAGATAGATTCATGCTCACTAATAGAGTAATCTAGGCGGAAGAATTATTGTGTTTCTGAAAATCATCGTAAAAAAGTACATATTGCTTCGTCTACGAGTCTGTAAATTGTATGCGGGTTTCTCTGGATTTATGTTTGTTGAAAATAGAATTACCACCATAAGATGTTGTTTTGTTTTATTACTGAATTCATTAGTCATAGTGTCCACCGGTGTTGGCTTTCACTTAAATTTTCTTTTTGCTTTATCTACATACCTTTGATATACAGTTTTCTCAACTTTTCTAAAAAATTTTCAGTGGTTTTAAAATTCCATCTCCTTATATCATAATTCATGTTTCTTTTCCCCCTTTCACATTTTTGTTATATATCAGATTCTAAATTATAATCTAGTGTTTAATCATTAATCAGGTATTAAACATGAAATAGAAGCGCTCCCAAGTTTGATCCTTGCGGAATTTCTGAGTTCCCTATGTACGTATTCGATTTAAAACCACCACATTCAACAAATCATAGAAAGGCAGATGGATTGCCCCATGGATTCGGTGAAATTCATCTTCACCAATAAATAATATACCCTTGAATTTATCGCAGCTGCCTCGATCATTTTTATCGAAGCGATGATAATAAATAAAAGTTGTTAATCTCTCCGAAATTAAAGCTGTCATGAGCGTTCACCGCGAGCACGCATTTCTCCTCGAAGTTCTCTTAAAATAGGCTCATCATTATCGCCACTTCTGATAATCCTATTCATCCATTCTAATCGTTGTTAATAAAAACCGAGAGAGGAGTAGCAGCGCAGGCAGCTGGTGCATGACATCTAAATGTCGTTAGATGCGATAAGAAGTGCGTTTGTATCTTACATGACAGCGTGACAGGTTACATCAAATCCAATACAAACAGAACGGAGGCTCGCTAATGTGTTGATCTTACCCCTACAGACACAAATTCACTTGTCATCTACACTTAGCGCCGATCTAAAAGGTTTTTGGATCAATGCCCCGTGCAAATTTATTTATAAACTATGAAATCCAACCCAGTCTTCCCGAAATGTGTTTTTGTTCTGCTTGTGGTATTTATAATCGCAAACTATGATATACTGTTTTAATATAATAGATAATCAATAGATTAAATATAATATCATTATTATTATTCCTAAATTCTCGATAGGTTATAATGAAATTTTGAATTTTGTAGGGGTTTTGTAGTTTACACCCCGTATCATCATTTTTTGAGCACGATAGAAGCAAGATATTCAGGCCATTTATTACCAATGGAATTTTCAAAAACGTTCTGAAAACCATATTTTGATATTCCATATTATTCAGAAGATATATGCATCTAAAATTACATTAAAATTTAAAATTATGCCAACATAGCCAGCAGTGTAGATAATGCGGATTTTAATATAAATGATATTGACATTCATTTTTCTGATAAGTAATTTTGACTACTGATAAAAGGTCCTAAAACTTTTACATTTGCGATTTTTCTCTATTTCTTAAAATAAATCCTGTATAAAAGTGCCAAAAATGCGGAAAACCCTGTACCGGGTAAGTCTCTTAAGATTGACACCCCCCTTATCTCACTTATCCTTTGCCAATTTAACTCATTCAAAAAAGGAGTGGACGCGGTCTTTGTAGAATTTTTATAATCTGAGCACGGATATTAAAAAACTCGTAAGATATACAGGGTGGAAAATAAAACATGATTTTTTTAAATGGAATACCCCGTATATTTTTAGACCAAAATAATTTCCTTAATTTTCTGAATCCAAAAATGTGTAATTGTTATATAATCACTCCACCTGTTCGTGAGATATTACTAAAAACTTATCACATTACGGGTGTCAATTATAAAACAAAAAACATATCAAGATGCCTCTGGAAACAATGTCATTTATTGAGATAATAAATAAATAATATATAGGTGACAATAACAGTAACGAGTAATAACAATTGACACCCTCAATCTTAAGAGACTTACCCGGTACATCACAGTTAATTATTTTTGTTCTTAAAATACTGTGATTAAACGCAACCTAGCTCAAAGTTAGGCTATCTCGATTATCCTATACCCAGATAACCCTAAATTATTTGGGTATCATATAGAATTAACATCTTTACTAATAAGGCCTTAATAGAATTCTTAATAACCTGATAAAAATTCAGGAAAGTGATTTAAAACTAATTTCTTTCGCATAGACATTCAAGACTTTAACAACCAAAGCGAGTATACGGTTTCCGTGTTTATTTTTCACAGTTTAGCATATTAATTGGAAGAAAAAGTGTAATTAAACGCTATAATAGAAATGGTAATGAGTCAGTGGTTGGCCATAAGCCAGAGCGATTTTTAATGTTCCAGGTTAAGATGTAGCGTAGCTGCTTTGAAGTGGAGCACAACAAGCTGGAGATAGGTAGAGTATATTTTTAGAAATTGACTCATAAGCATTAATTCCTAGTTTATTTACCTTCGATTTATATCGCAAAAATAATACACCTTATGATATATCTCTTCGTGTAGATTAGTTCTAAATTAAGAAAACTATTGGAATTACATTTAAATAATATCATTTTGAAAGAATTTTTTGTATTTATACATCAGTTTGCAAAATTTCAATAAATCTGTGCCAGTTAGGTCTTCTATTACTCATAGAATAGGTAGTTTTCCCCTTTTATTTTACCTGCATGATCTGTTTTGAGGCCGTTATTATCTAGTACTATATTGATTGCAAGAATAATTCTTTAAACTGATAAATTGCTATATTGAAGTTCGTTTCGAAAAGAAAATAAATGTTATTTTGTCCAAATTTATAGGTAAATTTAAAAGATCCATGAGATATTGAAATGCTTTGAGAAGAAAAAAGTATAATACAGGATTAGGAATTCTGTATATACGTTGCATTGATTGAAACGGTAAATCAGCCACCCTCTAGCTGTCTCTCTCTCTCTCTCTCTCTGTGTGTGTGTGTGTGTGTGTCTCTCTCTCTCTCTCACTGGACGTGACTAGCCTGGTCTGATATACAAGGTGCCGACTAACAACCCCTACAGGGGTTAATAATACAGGGCACGATTCTACATAAGAAAATATGAAAAACTTTTCATATCAATATTGGTCCGGAAATGCCTCGGTACGTACATACAGGGTGGTAAAAAATAAAATTCTCGCACAAGATTGGATAACCGGAGTTTCTTTGCGGTGAGAAATCAATTTGATTGTTTATAATTGATAAACTGGATAGGCCTACTAAACGCGCATGAGGCAACGCGTTGTGAAAATAGGATTTTTTTAAAAAAAATTTCGAAAAAATCATTATACCTATATACATAAGATTCAACAAATGATTTTAGTATTGACCAAGCAAGCAATTTCTGTATCAGTTCTTTAAATGCTTATGAATTCTATTATATATGTAATTTAATATTTTCTATCATATAGCTAGGAAATGTAGTTGTTTTAATACATTCTACAATATTTTACGCATTTTAAAGTCTAACATCTTCCTAGATAAATGTATGCCTAATGCTTTTATATATTAATATGTCCACGGAGAACAATTATAAATAATAGTAGACTAGTTAGTCGTTTTCTATGAATGTGAGTTCTCTGTCAAAACTAATGTGACATAAAAGTATCACTGTGAGAATGGTAGGTGTTGATGGTAAATTCAAGTATAAACTACCAATTAAATAAATCGTATCTCGAGTTCTTAGATAACAAATATACAAAAAAAACATACAGACGAATTGAGAACCCCCTCCTTGTTTGCAGTCGGTTTAAAATATGTTTCATCAATTTGCACCACTTAGGTTACCGACTTAAAAAAATATGTTGTCACAAAATATCTGAAAAACGTGACATTCAACTGAACAGTGCTTCCCGAAATATTGCGGAGCACATTGAAACAGTGAAGAGTATGTACATTTTAAATACTATAATTAACTGTGTGCATCATTGTGGATGTTTCGAATTTGCCTTCAGAGGACAGGACGCGTCCACGACCTTTACTTTTAATCACAGAAATTATTTATTTCTGAAAAACTATAATACATATTTTCCATCTTAAACATATTTTATTTTTGCTTAGTCTCAAAGTGAGGTTATTTTATTATGAATTTATTTTTGGGCAAAAACTGGTTTTTGTATAACATATGCAATTATGTAAATTGGTATGTCTCTTATAAAAATGTCTTATAAATTTTTTTTCTTGCTATTTTTTAAGGAACTATAATCGCAGCTGAAAATCCTGAGATGCATTTTAGGCGATCTAACATTTCGCTATTTATGATCCGGTACACCGTAGCCACCTAGCATCACACCATCGCATCACATCGGCAACCCCCTCCTTGGAAAGAGATTTATTATTAGTACCGTCTGGTGCGAAATTTCCCCTTCGTAACAGCAAGGAAAATAATTATTTTTGTATGTCTTTAGGTTACCTCCCATCACTATAGTCATGTATACTGTTATACGTCTATTATAACACCTATTAAAACTTTCTGATTTGGCATGCCTATACCGCCGGTGTCACTTTTATGTATGTGTCTGCATGCTAACAATAACTCTAATTCTAATCCCGACATGTTTGTCTTCAATCTAATCCCACGAACCGCCGCTGCTATCCTTTGTTAACTTTGAGAATAAAGCCAGGTTACAACTGGTCATTTAGTATGGCGGTGGCGGAGAAAATTCACTTACTCGCCTTGTATATAGGCCGGTATGGTCTCATTCACTATTGTCCAGAAAGTCGCTATTAATCTCGCTGTATTGTCAGCGTATATATACAGAACAGATACTTATCATTGCGAAACAAAAGACATCAAATTGAATACCGCGCGCTATGCCGCATGAATCGTGATCTCCTTTTTTTTTTGTTGGTAAACGCTGTTATTCTATTAACTTGTTCAACCTGCGGATATTTTCTGGAGTGGAACTAATGCCGGATGCCCGCACAAAAGGGTGATGGTGCAGTCATGATTTATGTGGCTGAATAAGTAGCAATTAAACATGATAATTATTGTATCCACAATTATTGTGATCTTCCATTGAAAAAATTGTTTTTATGCGACGGTAAGTTGGAGAATTCAATTTAGAGAATCCCCGACCACGAGGCCCAGAAACAATAAGTTAGTAATTCAGTAGTTTATAGAGACCGGTCCGTTCAGTCCTTTGTCATGAGTTAAATTCCTTGAATTCCCCTAAATCTCCAACATCTTACTTTTGTCCCAGAATCCAATAACTTTTGTCAGAGAAATATAAACATGCCATTCCTTAATACACAACTTGAGGAATCCCACATCTAACAATGGTTTAAGAACTTTTCGTATCCATTTTCCTCTTATACGCAACTGTTATTAGGGATGACCTTAACATGAAAACAAAAGCCTGATATAATGTATGTAAGCAGTAGCCGATAAAGTTATTAATGCAACTGAACGGTTGAGTTTATAAAATTATTACTTTGCTACAATAAATAAAGAGCATGTCGCACTTAATTTGAATTCTATGTGCTTTTTTTCTTAGCACCATTACATCCTCAGTCCTTGTATCTATGACCTATCCAAGGAGTTGAAAATATGGAATATTTAGGTAATTTTCGCACTGTATTTAAAGTAGAACAAGAAAATACATTAGTCAATCACATCTACGATATTGTTATGGAAAACCTAATGTATGGATTAACAATTCGAGATGTTCTTGCCTAAGCCTACCAGTTGACAGAAAGAAACTCAATTAAACATCCTTTTGCGAAGGAAAAAGGTTCTGCCGGTAAGGACTGGTTTCGTCTCAGATATCCTGAAATTTCTTTGCGTACCCCCGAATCATGGTCTGCTGCCAGATCATTAGCATTTAATAAAATGGTGGTAGAGAAATTTTTTTCTATGCTTATAGGTGTTCATGACAAATATAATTTTCCACCTCATATAATTTTTAATGTTAATGAGACCTGTCTTACTACAGTTCCCGCCAGTAATACAAAGTCTTTTGCTCCGGTCTGCGGAAACAGGTGATTAAACAACGGCAGTTCCTTGCAAGGCAGCTGATGGAAATTTTGTTCCACCTCTACTAATCTTTAGAAGAGTTCGAATGAAGCTGGTACTTATGGACGGTGCTCCTCCTGGAACAATTTATGCATGCAATCTATCTGGTTGGATGTGAACTGAAGTGTTTACTCACTGGTTTAAGCATTTCCTCCACCATACCAAAGCAACCGAAGAAGATCCAGCTCTACTTATTTTAGATGTGCATTTGTCACATACGAAGAACTTGGATGTATTTTCAAAGCAAAGGAGAACCGTGTTGTAATTTTATGCCTGCCACCTCATTGTACCCATATTGCAACCTTTAGACGTGGGTGTAATGTTTCCCTTAAGTGCTTTTCATCATCCAGGTCAAACAATCATCCAGGTAGAGTAGTCATTGTGTCCCAAATGGCTAGAATTTTTGCGGAATCTTACTTAAAAGCTGCCGTTCCTATAAATACGGATATAAAAAACGGATATAAAAAATAGCAGATATAAAAAATGTGGAATAGTTCAGTTTGACCCTGACGTATTTAATGACGCTGATTTTGTGGCAGCTGAAACAACCAATCAACCAGAGAAACCCGTGTAATGGTGTTAGACCAAGAAATCTCAGAGGGAAGTGCTCCAGGGAACATAGAAATATGTCAAAATCAAGTAACTGAGCAGGTTTTATCAATTCCCTCCACATCAAACAATTCCGGGGTCTTCGTTTGCCATTGCCGGCCCATCTAACGTGGTACCCATCTCACGCATGACTGGAAAAAGGGATACAAAAAAAGGTCATCTGTAGGCACAGTAATATTATCAAGCACGTTGTATAAAGAACAGTTCACAGGTAAAGAATAGAAGAATAGAGCAAAAAAGGCAAATAAAAAGTAGGGTAGGTCTTAAGGAGAAGGCAAAGGTAATGGCAAAGGTAAGAAATATGTAGAATCACCAACTGAGACTTCTTCTGATGAAAGCGAAGACACGGAGTACATGTACTGCAATAACAGGTATTCCAGTACGCAGAAGATTGACAAATCACTGAAAGTAGATTTACTATTAGAAAATAAATATTTTGAATATGTACTTCCTTAAAAAATATGTATTTTTTATTTTTGAAAAAACCTAAAAATAAATTTGCATTTGAACATATATTTTTTTTATTAATGTAGAGACCTTGGCTACAAAGCGTTTCGGGGACCGTTTCGTCCACCCTTATGGGATCATTTTGTACCTCCCGCTGTACTAAATGATAATTTGGTAGGGTTGAAAGTAGTAGATCTAATAATGGGATAAAAAACGAGAATTATATTTACTTTACTATTTGCATATACGCGAAAGATTTTGTTTCTTATTGTATCAATAGTGATGTAAAATATACACATTGTAACGTGTCCTTAATGACCATATCTACATGGATAAACTTGCCGGTGGTCTCATCAGCGGCTTCATGGAAACATCTATCACCGTCCCTGTAGCGCAGAGGATAGCGCGTTGGACTTCTAATCCAAAGGTCGTGGGTTCGATCCCCACCAGGGATGTATGTGACGACGTTTTTTATCCTCGCAACAGTGCTACAATATTACAGCACATTACAGCATATTATCATACTCCGTCTTATTTATAGCATAATTTCGTTATACGCGTATTTCGTAAATACATTTGATTCAGCTTAAATTTCTTTCTACAAATTTCTGCGCCTCATTTTCAAATTCCATGATCGTTCTTAAAACAGGAATTATTCGTAGCTGTACCCAGATTTTCAATATCGCCTTTGATTATCGAATATAAAACGAAGACTAGGAGAACAAGGTGATTTAATAAAAGGCTGAAACGTAGATGTTTCCGCTCAATTTAAAATTGGACTGGAAAATGGAGATATTCCAGTTAAGATTGCCTTTATATTAATTGGCTGAACAAATAGATGACCTTGCTCAAAGCGCTCTTTTTCAAGGGTTTCCATGTTTTATTCATATCATCAGCATATATATTTAAGAGTATGTATATAAACGAATTTTATTTGGATTCGGTAATCACGCCATAATTCACCTTGCTGGTATTGCTTCTGCATATTTATTTTTATTAAGTATTTGTAATGAAATCCGTGCAGTTTTATTTGATACAAACAGAACTGGAATTGGTAATACTGCTAATAGGCCAAGCTACTCTATAAAGAGTAAATGTCTTACGCAGTAATTGAATTGTTTCACGGGCTGTATGGCATGTGGCACCGTCTTGTTGAAACCATATATTGGACACATCAATATCATCCAATTTCGGCCGAAAGAACTGTGTTATCATGGCGCGATATCGAGCACTAGTAACAGTCACTGCTTGACCAGCCTCATTTTCAAAAAAATATGGTCCAATTATGCCTCCAGCCCAAAATCCACACCAAACAGTGACATGTTGCATAAATGGCGGCAAATTCAAATCTTGTGTCAATTTTGAGAGACCTTTTAGTACTATATTATAATACTCGTTTCTCCATGCCCGCTGCTCTCCCCCACTCTTCAACTATTCTCACGCGCTCGGCCGTTTTTCGTCATATTCGGCTCTATTTCTAACATGTTTCTCTGCGTTTTCACGCAAAACCAAGATGTAAGATTTGAAGTATGGGACTTCTACTTTCGAAATCGTTTTGGTAAATTAAAAACGTATGTTTTTTTTTGGTAAGTTTATATTAATAAGAAGTACTGGCCGGAGGATCTACGCTACAACTCAAAAAATAACAACCGAGATGAATTCTTGAAAAAGCTGTTTTTTTTTGTTTTTTTCGATTTTCTCCTAAACTAACGCTCCGATTGAGTCGTTTGACCGCTCATTTTCTTCGTATTTTTATTCTCTGCAATTTTGATTGAGGGTAATCGTAATACCATCACCAAAAGAACAGCGATTTTTCGCATGAAATTGTTAATTACAAAGTTGTTGGTTAAAATTTCGAGTGACAAACATCACTAGATTATATGGAGCTATTCTCCAAGCAATGGCCCAGCCGGATTTCCACTAACACTTTTGTCACAAAATGCATACTCCAAAATCTTTTTAAATCTCAAGAGGATAGTTAGCTATATGATTTTTTTTTAATTTTAGTATCTACTAATATAAATATTAGGCCTTTACTTTAAGCACAGACCGACGTCCGTAGGGATGATAGTTTCCTCGCAATGCTTAAAAATCCAAGAAATGTTCAAGTATAACGTACTTACATTTTAATTTCATTATCCACTGCAAATTTACTTTATTTCATATCTGTATACTTCGACACATTTTACTATAATGCGAAACATATACAGATTTTTTACATATAACTTGCAACACGGTGGAGTCACACAAATAACAAATTATTTTAATTTATTCACGCATTGCAAATTTATTTTATTTCATATCTGCTTAGACAAATTTAATGCGAAACACATACAGATTTAATACATATAGCCTGCAACATGATACAGTCACATAAATAACAAAATATTTTTATTTCTCCAGGTATTTAAAATTCAGGTGTTTATGTGGGTTTAATTAATTTTACTGCGGAGTTAGATTCTGTATTTTTAATTTATTTTTTGTGTATCATATATATATATATATATATATATATATATATATATATATATATATATATATATATATATATATATATATATATAAATAAATATATCAATAAATCAAAATATTTTATTACATTGTAAATAAAGGGTCCGCCAATAGGAAC
>CAXKVY010001865.1:0-17047 GCA_964058915.1 Tetropium fuscum | reverse complement strand
GGACGGGACAGTATAGGAAGTATAGATATTATTTAAACTCTAAATAATCCGTAAATGTTTCAATGATTCTTCAAATTTATGCTACAATTGGCAATTTCGTATAGCTAATAAAATTTTAATCGATTGGCGAGCTCAGTGTAGAAACTGTTGTTTTATGGTTAAAATTTATAAAAATCATGTAACTAATGTAAAAATAACTGTGAGTTAAAGTCTATTAGCGTTTTTATTCATTAATAATTCTAGATAAAATGTAATTTATATTGTTAATTTCAACGTCTTTTTTGTCTTCAATGTTTTGTTTTTAAGCAAATCAGTTCGTGATTCTTTATAACATGACTTATTTCACTTGGTTTAGAATATGTATTTTGTTAGGATTACGTAGGTACTCAAAATATTATATGAAGCGATAATCAAAAGACGGTACAAATAATAAGTTTATCTCTCCTATATATACCGGGTGTAGATAAATTTTTGAGCATCTGATACTTTTTCTATAAATTATGATATTTCTAGGTGAGGTATAATGTCCTACTGTGACAGTTTCTGGAATATGGAGACGTATTTGTCAACTTTCAGCTCTCCCGGAAGTAACAAGGTTTCGTTTTTCAAATGGCATTATTTTTCTATAATGCTAGAAATTACATTTTATTTTTAAAATTATATTTAATTGCTTAGAAAAAGTAATTGAAGAATTATTTAAAGCCTCTCAGAATTCTTTTCGTCTTTCATTTTTATAAAATAAATATACTAACTTTAGTCCTAGAGGGGGGGTCCACTTAGGTTTATGATAAATTTCTTTGCAAGATCATTTTTTTTTAAATTAAGTTTCTTTTTAAAAGTAATGAATTGGTATTGTAATATTTAATTAATTTTACGTATAAACCTACGTAACTTATATCTACTACATGGAACCAAGTCCTCTGTCATAATGTTTGTTACAACCAGTAAAGTTTGAAATTGCTACCAAGCTCCACTTCCTGCTTGTTAGTTACGACAAAAACACTAATTTTGCAATTATTTCTGCTTGTGTACCTTTTACACTGGTGTTCTTGCTTATTTAGAACAAATTTAATTTTATTACTTTATATTTACTATTAATTTATAACAAATTTTTGAAACATCGGAGCGTGGCTGTAACCTCATCGAACGCCTTAGCTGGACTCTTTTTTAATTGTTGATTGTAACTACGGATATGCCTTATTGAAAAACATTTGCATTTCCTGGTTACCTCACTGCTTTCTTGTTGTGATGTTAAAATCTGGCCAATCAGATTGATGCATACTATTTAATTTACTTATATAATTTGACATAAAACTCTTACAATTTGATTCTCACTCTATATAATTTCGAATTGTAAACTCTACAATACAATCAGATTCACTTTCTGTTGCGCAACAATTTATGTATGAGGTGTTGCATTTAGTGTCTACATTTGATTCTGGTTCGTAGCTAGAAACTCTCGAACCCCATTTTTACAATGATGTTCGCATTAATCTTTTAATCTAAACATAGTTTATTATTGGTCGATCCTCTATAGTTGTTATTGTGACTTCTCTGCTGTAATTATGCTTGAAATAGATTTTTGTGCTGATTAATAATTTAGTTTTATAAAGATATTACGTTCTGACCAATCAGGCGCATAGATGGTTGGCGTTCCGCTACAGTCTGAACATAACATAAAAACATTTTTGTCGTTAAATCAACTGTTGCAGAATTATTGTCAAAAAACTAATTTTTTGTACCTTTGATTGATTCAAGATGGCGGCTCAAGCGGTCCCCCCCCCAAGGTCGACAACTTGGATTTTTTGTGGGCTAGACCTTAACAACATACTAAAAAATTATTACTACCCCACCTTTTGCATGGTAAATATATAAAGGCACCCAAATCTCAGTAACTTTTGAACCGACTTATAAATCATGATGCATGGAATGTCATCGTTCAGATTGCAGACATTTTTTTTTAAATTTCCACTTGAAAAACAAAATCTTATATTACTTTTGTAAAATCCGGATGTTGCACAATATGTAGGTACACAAAAGGTAAATTATAGTTTGCTCAGTAATTTCATTGATACCCGGTATATGGAGTATCTATATTTTCATAAGAAAATGTTACTTATTTGTACCTATATCTACCCAAAATTTTAAATGTGTGATGCAAAAACTCATCAAATCAAGGGTTATATCATAAGTTAACGATTTGTGTTGGAGAGGGGGCGGCATGTTATTATCTTTCTGGCGGAACTTATTTGGTAAATAGATACTAACCATTACGCAGTGTAAGAATGATGGAAACCTGAAAAACACCATTGGTGAGAATTTTTAAATAATTCAATGAAGATGTATTTAGTCGCTAGTGGGGCTCGAATCTGCCACCTCTAGGTGATAGAAAACAAACACAACTTTCAGACATTAACACCGAAATAGAGCACTGAGCTCGCGGCGTCTTATGTTTCGGCATACGACGGCAATTGTTTCGAGTGAAGTGGTTCTGTTTCTTTCTTGGCGGACGAATGTGTTTGGTTTCTGTTTTGCGCCGATAATTCCAAAGTCATCTTCAAGTCTATATGATCGAATCGATTAGCAAGCTCCATCATCGTGCCCGTCACTATAAATTAGAGATTTGCTGCACGAATGTTTATGACACACAGTTTTGTATTTATAGTATTACTTTGTAGGTAGGTGTTTTAGTTAGTGTTTTTCTTTTCTACGGAAAATTGAACTACCACTTGGACGTTAATACACATTTTGTTCAAGAATGACTGATATACTAATATGAGATTGTAAAAATCAAATGATTCCCTGTTACGCCACTGGTTTACCTGCAGCGAACCTAGCAATACACCGGAGTTAACACACTGCGGAATATAATAACCGATTTGGAAGTCATCAACGACGTCAGCGCCCATTCGTAGCTCTAGATTGCCAACTGGCTGTTGGAACTCTGGGAGAGTTATTGGTTAACGTGACATCTACATCTAATGGGATTAGGGTTATTGATTGCGGCAGTCCTTTACAAAAGGAAGCAATCTGTTAGAATTAAATTATATTGCCTTTAGTACAGAAACCAGAATGCCAATTTAATATACTTGACATATCCAAAGGCACTAATCGCTCAGTTCAAAGTTTAAGATGGAATGCCCTAATTATGTATCTATGTGGATTTGATAACTGGGGAAAAATTAAAAAGGATGTCGGTGGTTTCAAAGATACAGTTACGAATCATATGAAAATATCGCTGTAAAATAAACAGGAAATACTAATAATACCTAATAACTAACTAAACATTATAAAATCTGAAACATTTTATAACATACTCTACGCAGATACTGGCATTTAATGTAAAAAACAAAGTATGCAGCCAGAATTTGTAAAACTCAACTAGGGTATGAATTAGGATGGTGTTGTGATAATGACAATGTAATAATGTCGTATGAACGTCAGTTGGGATAAGATTCGAATTCACGAATATCTTATAGATATATTAGGAAAAAATATAACGGTATTAAGTTGTATTTACGAAGAAAAATAAACACCATCTTGAATACCATCTTATTTGTTATGATACAAAATTCGTGATCTGCTACACCAAAGAACCCCAGAAATATTTTGAGTCTATTCGTAAAATTCAATGGTAAACATTAAGCATTAGAAAATTAACAACATCGGAGCAGAATAATTTTTTTTTGACAAAAATTTCGTGATCAGCGACCTGCGATTGGAAATTTCCGAGATACCGATTTTAGGTCAAATAGAATCAGAGGTGGCAGAAATATCCGCCATATTGGAGCCACCAATTTAAATATTTATTTCGACAAAGATTTCGTGATCAGCGGCGCCAAAATTACCGCGATACCGATTTTAGATCGAACAGTACCTACCATAGTACCTACCTAATGGAACCTACTATGGTGTCTGCTATAATAGAGACTGATGTACGTCAATCTATACTGCATTTAAGTGACTCCAGCTGTCTGGACTATTATGGACTTAACTAAAGCCGTATACTAAAAACAGCCATGGAGTCCCTTATTTGTCCACTGACAGTACTTTTCAATATGTTTGTAGAAGAGAGTATTAGGCCTGATTCGCTAAAGATAAGTAAGATCTTACCCATTCATCAAAAAGGGGATAAAGATGTAATTGACAATTTTCGGCCTATAGCAATTGTGCCCATCATATCAAATAATTTTGAAAATATTTTTAAAGAACTACTAAAGGACTACTCTCTTACTTAGAGAGCAAATCAATCCTTTCGCCATCGCCATCTCAATTCGGCTTCAGGAAGAGGTTTTCTACTATTAGAGCTCTATTAGCGGTATTGGATGAAGTGGTTGAGGAACTTTGACAACTCATGCTATTCTGTGTGATCTGACGAAGGCATTTGACTGAGTCAACATAGACATTTTGCTGCTTAAACTAGAATACTATGGTATACATACTAATATTCTAAAACTCATGTTTATAACATATGTACAGTAAATCTAACATATATACTACATATATACTAACCTTGTATTATGTCTTTATATCTTACCACAGATAGACATTATCTTACAACTAATATTTAAAATTTGAAAGACATATATGCATTTACAAGAAAACAACAATGTATTTATTGTTTTCTATAATCGTGACGAATAATCAAGTAATTTCTAAGAATATAGGTTATGTTATTAAAAAAAACGTTTATAATCTATCTATGTATACTTATGCAACCCGTCATACAATTTGGTGCTTTATTGATTACTTATTTAACTCTTATTTTATGGACTCTCTGAAACAGCTATGAGCTTAAGGTTCTATCTGTTAATATATAATAAAGCAAATTAGTACTAAGCAATATGGCCGTTTTTACAAGTTTACTTTTGAATTATATATTGATATTGTTATTTTATCATTATATGGATATTATCTTCAAAATGCTATCTAAGGTAAGTGCTTGTCTTCATTAAGCTTTTACTCTACTTAGATTTGTTTAAACGAATTCGTTATCTATTTGATTTCATTTGCTAGCGAATATTTGTATTTCGCTACCTACCTGTTTTATGATTCTATGCTTGTGGAGCTGTAGTGTTTCCTTCTCCCCTCATTTAGGAAGGATTCTGGAATGCCTGCATCTCTGGATACCTGGATCAATGTTGCTATTCAATGTGATGATTTACTATTAATGCTGGAAACTGCTTATCCAATTACTGATTCCCTGGCCTCCATAACTTCTCCACGACCACTTGAGTAAGTTATTTGTTCTCTTCTACCTGTTTTAATTATGAATTTCTTCTAAAGTTATCCCCGATTAAATCCGTGTCTTCACGATTTTCAAATTTTCTGGTTAGTCATCAATAAAATTGTGTAGAAATGTCTATTTGCGTTACTATTGATTTATTTAATCTAATATTGTGTTTCTTATAGTCTAGCTGTTGCCTCGCTATAGACTTTGAACTTTTGTGACAGGTCCTGTCATTGAATCGTCAGGAATCCGAAATATTCATAACAACCACACTTATTTCCTGTTATATTATTTTATGCGGTTCTATTATAGGATATGTTTATATTAGGTATACATGTTTCACCTCATTGTTAGTCTATTTTATATAGCATTTCACTACCTTATAAATTCGTCAAAACTTGTATTATCATTGAATTTGTACTACGATTGATCGAGTCATGCCAAGAATTTTACGCTATTAGGTAAATGTATAATACTTTTGTCTGGCATCCGATGGTGATATTAATTTGTAACTTATTACGTATTTGTACACATATTTTTGTTATGCTACACATGAGTAATCAACCTTATATCAACAATATGACACATTTTCATCATATTCATCGTTGGATGTTTAGGCACTTTACAAAGTTCCATCATACGAATATCAGTAAAAGTTTTTTATTTTCATTTTAATATAGGATCTTCAGAGCGGTGTACGTTTTATTAAAAATAAATTCAAGTATAAATGATCAATGAAACAGGACGTACACCGCTCTGAAGATCCTCAATGAAGGTGAAAGAACTTGTATAATTTCTAAGTGGTTCGTTTCCATGTGTATGTCCAGATATAGCACTGGTAAGTGTATCTTCCTTATTATTCATCTATTTGCTTATTTCTCTATGTAATGAAATGCTACAAACCCTACTTGTTCTTCAGAGCAGTGTAGATACGATTTGTTTCATTGATCATTTATACTTGAATTTAAAATATTAATACTCCTATACTGTTCTATTTGTTCAAATAGAACAAATATAAATAGTAGACTAGGTTTGTGTATTCTAAAAATTTGAGTTCCGTCAAAACCTAATGTCATAAAACGTCACTGCAAGTGTTGGAGTATTAATATTCTAAATTCAAGTATAAATGATCAATTAAACAAATCGTACACTGCTCTGAAGATCCTCAATAAAGGTGAAAGAACTTGTACAACTTCTAAGTGGTTCGTTTCCGTGTGTATGTCCAGATATAGCACTGGTAAGTGTATCTTCCTTCTTATTCGTCTATTTGCTTATTTCTCTATGTAATGAAATGCTACAAATTTTCACAAAACAAATATGAATAGCAAAGAACTTCAAAGCTATATATATATATATATATATATATATATATATATATATATATATATATATATATATATATATATATATATATATATATATATATATATATATATATATATATATATATATATATATATATATATATATATATATATATATATATATATATATATGTATATATATATATATATATATATATATATATATATATATATATATATATATATATATATATATATATATATATATATATATATATATATATATATATATATATGAATATGTATATATATATATATATATGAATATGTATATATATATATATATATATATATATATATATATATATATATATATATATATATATATATATATATATATATATATATATATATATATATATATATATATATATATATATATATATATATATATATATATATATATATATATATGAATATGTATATATATATATATATATATATATATATATATATATTTTGTGAAAAGTAATCTTGGGTTTGTAGCATTTCATTACATAGAAATAAGCAACTAGACGAATATTTCTATGTAATGAAATGCTACAAACCCAAGATTACTTTTCACAAAATAAATATGAATAGCAAAGAATTTCAAAGCTAATATATATATATATATATATACATATATATATATATATATATATATATATATATATATATATATATATATATATATATATATATATATATATATATATATATATATATATATATATATATATATATATATATATATATATATATATATATATATATATTTATATATGAATATATATATATATATATATATATATATATATATATATATATATATATATATATATATATATATATATATATATATATATTTATATATGAATATATATATATATATATATATATATATATATATATATATATATATATATATATATATATATATATATATTTATATATGAATATATATATATATATATATATATATATATATATATATATATATATATATATATATATATATATATATATTTATATATGAATATATATATATATATATATATATATATATATATATATATATATATATATATATATATATATATATATATATATATATATATATTTATATATGAATATATATATATATATATATATATATATATATATATATATATATATATATATATATATATATATATATATATATATATATATATTTATATATGAATATATATATATATATATATATATATATATATATATATATATATATATATATATATATATATATATATATATTTATATATGAATATATATATATATATATATATATATATATATATATATATATATATATATATATATATATATATATATATATATATATATATATTTATATATGAATATATGAATATATATATATATATATATATATATATATATATATATATATATATATATATATATATATATATATATATATATATATATATATATATATATATATATATATATATATATATATATATATATATATATATATATATATATATATATATATATATATATATATATATATATATATATATATATATATATATATATATATATATATATATATATATATAATATACTGTCTAAAATTAAATATCTCTTGCTAATGTTGTTAAAATCATCACAAAGAAAAACTATAAGAACTATATTTACGGTGCTTACATTCTTAAATATACTTAAAAATATAAAAAGGCACTAACACTAACTAAAACATTATACTAGCCTAATAGCTAATAGCAAACAGATGAAAATCAAATATCCCTTGATATTGTTCTTAAAATTATCACGAAGAGGAACTATAATAAAGGGTCCGCCAATAGGGACGCTCGATCTTTGACAGCTCATGGCGGCCATGTTGTTTGTGGTAGAGTTGGCAAACGTAGTTGTTATTATTCAGTGTATCTTCACAAATCACCATGAACCATTTCAGCCGCGAGAAACATGTGCAAATCGTTAAAACTTATTACGAAAATCATTCATCGGTTCGAGCAAAGGTAACTGTTTGGTGTGGATTTTGGGCCGGAGGCATCATCGGGCCGTATTTCTTCGAGAACGACGATGATGTGTCCATCACGGTAAACGGCGAACGATACAGATCCATGATAACGAACTTTTTCTGGCATGAAATCGACAATATGGATGTCGAGGATATGTGGTTTCAGCAGGACGGCGCTACGAGCCACACAGCGCGCGCCACAATGGATCTTCTGCACGAGCGCTTCGGAGGAATGGTTATCTCGCGCGGAGGCGACATCAACTGGCCACCGAGATCGTGCGATTTAACCCCACTAGACTATTTCTTGTGGGGTTTTCTTAAATCACAGGTCTACGCAAACCAACCACAAAACACTGATGCCCTCAAAGTCAACATACGCCACGCCATCGATGAAATACAGCCCGATTTGTGCGCCAGAGTCATTGAAAATTGGACTTCTCGTATGCGCGCCACCCAGCGAAGCCGAGGTGGACATTTGACCGATATTATTTTCCATACATAATGCCTTCGAATACTCTTTCAAGCAAAAAATAAATTTCATTTATACCTCTCACACAACTTGCTTTATTTCATTTTAAAGATCGAGCGCGCTTATTGGCGGACCCTTTATAAAGGGCTCTTACATTCTTCAATATACTTAAAAGTATAAAAAAGTACTAACTAACGCTAACTAATGCATTATAGATATCCTTTATGTAACCATATCATTACATTCGGTCATCCTACTAAAAATAATAACAAAAGAACACAAGAGAAAAATATCACGTACTCTGTGTACGAGTCGCTATCACTTGAATAAATTAATGACAAGTCGTCTTCACTTACATCAGCATTTTTATTTTCATTTATTAGAATATCATTAAGTGCGTTAGGTGTTTGCAGACCCTCAAACCTATGAGTCTGATATTAATTGTTTATTTGAATCCAGCCTTTAATTTAATTTTACTATATAATGATTAGCTAGGTATATCTATTTTTATTGGTGATTGAGGATCCTTTCAACAATTCCCACCGTGAAATCATTTGTTAAGGTCTTCTAATTGATATTGTTCATCACAGCAAAACCATATACGGATATCATTTCGGTTAGTAGTTACTCCAGAAATTCTGTTAATAGTTTTTGAAGGAAACTAACACTATTTCAGTGTCTCTCATATTCAGTGTATTTCTTTCACAAATCAACAGAAACAATATAAGTATTATAGATTTATTAAGAATATTTTTTAGTTCAGTTTTTGTTTCATGTTTTCATGTTCATGTTTTGAAATTAATTATTATTTATTTTCATGAATTTTATAAATATTGATTTTATTAATACTACTGATTTTATTAATTTTTATTATTTTTTTATTTAATTTATAATTTTATTAATACATATTATAATTTCAGTGGAACTGGTTCAATGCTGCCGCATATCTTTATAATAGATCAAAGAAATAATCAAAGACCTAAACCCGGATACCACACGGGGTAGAAAAGAACACACATACAGTCAATGTGGAAATTAATGAATTATTCTTACTATAATTTTTCTTCAGAGCGTGTTAGTAATTATGAAAAAAATCATTTTAGATACGCATAGGGCAAAGGATATAATTCATATCCAAATAATTAATATATGTTCCTGTATTGTAATTTTTTAATTGATAATATTATTTAATTGGCCGACCAATCAGCTTCTGAGTACCCGGAATAAATGTGGGTGCCACAAAAATTCAGCATATTATGTATCCTCTATTTATGGTCGAAGGTAATTACCACCAGATTTAAGATATATAATTATAATTCATTATTTTCCTTTTGTAGCCGCTAATGTCTCTTTGCGGCATTTACAGGTGCTTTTTACCTTCCAAACACGTTCTTATGCAGACCATTAAGTATTTACGTATAAAAAATGCAATTCGATGTTGTTATTATAAGCATCAAATGCTGCATCTTGTCCTCGTTGGATAATATCTACATTATTACTCGCCATCTGCCACATTTCTGATTCCTTCTTTCCACATTTCTTATAAATTTATATTTTATAATTTTCATATAAGTAAATAACTAAATATATGCCTGACACTTTTTTATCAATATGTTCACTAGAACAAGTTAATATAGATAAATAGTAAACTAGGTACCTAGATATTATTCTATGAATGTGAGTCTTGCTTATCAAAAGTAATATCACATAAAAATGTCATTACACAACTTATTGGTATTAATAAGAAATTAAATTGACTCAATTGAATAAATCGTACATCATTCTGAAGAGCTTGAATAAAATCGAAAGAACTTGGGCAACTTTTCAATGATTAATTTTTATATATAATCAAATATACCTACACGTGGTGAATGTTTGCTAGTTCTTATGAACGATGATTCATATTTTGTCATTGTAGGTACCACTTGGGCTCTTAGTATTTGTTTTAATTTTAAGCTTCAGAGATATTATATTTTGTATTTTATTGTTGGTTGGCAGCATGAAAAAATATTTTTCTCAAAGGATGTTCAAAATAAGCTAAGTTTATTTTAAATTAAGTATATTCAATATGTGATATTTATAAAATATTAATTACTATCTTGTAACATTTTGTGTTTTAAAATTCAAATATTGCAGAATTTTCAGACGTAAAATGTGATGCTATTTATATTGTGACGCTCTGCGTTCAGTGCGGAGTTTTTATTCGAGCGCCACTGTCTGTTTATAGGGCAGAGATACCACTTTTCCATACAGGCAGTTCTGTAAGGGCCACGGGTAGCTGCGAGTGGAGACAGGCAGTAATCCAGGGGTCACGTGACTTATATATAGACCTTATCTACAGTAATACACAGGTATCTGGTTACAACAAGTTTATTTATTCTTCAGGACATCTTTTTGTATTTCTATCCTTGTCTAACAAACAATCTATACTACTATCTACAGGTTATTCAGTCTGCCTACGTCATACTTGGATAATGATTAAGCGGGAGTATCCGATGGAGTTAGCGTAGCGCGAGGAAAGCGTGGTATGAGAAAATACTACTAGATGATAATGACTAACTATTTATTAGACAGGCAGGTTACAAATACAGTTCGAGGGAAGAAGCAACAGTGTAAGCATGCGGACCGATCGATTGTTCGAGAACTCAGGTGTTAATCGGAAATGGTCGTTTAAATGATTTGACTTACCATACCAGTTAAAGTGAGCGAGCGAGTACTGTTAGATTGGAATGCACCTTTACTAATGTCGGCGTGTATAATAGAAGCGTATTTGTTGACAAGAAGGCCTTTCGACCGGTTGTCAACTGGGGTGTTGGCAAGAAGGCCTTTCGACCGGTTGTCAACTGGGGTGTTGGCAAGAAGGCCTTTCGACCGGTTGTCAACTGGGGTGTTGGCAAGAAGGCCTTTCGACCGGTTGCCAACTGGGGACGCTGACAAGAAGGCCTTTCGGCCGGTTGTCAGCAGCTACCAACAAGAAGGCCTTGCGACCGGTTGTTGGTAGAAACCGCGTAATCACTCCAGTCTGGTATGGCTTCTGGATGTCGTCCTTCCTGAGTCCTGTACTGCGTGTATAGGGCTTACTTCTGGTCTCGGATTACGGCTGGAACTACTAGACGGTTCAGGTAGGCGGAGATGATGCTGTTGGAGCTTCTGGCTTCTGGCTGCTGAGAGTCTTGGACACAGACTGACTGTTTCAGTTTGGGAGCTCTAGTTTTATTAAATATTTCGGCGCGGTGGGGACCGACTCCCTACCATGAATTTCTGAAGCGTAATCATGTGTGTTCGACATTGTTCCGGCGCGCGCTCGATGATATCGAGCTGGCCTGCGGATAGTTTTCTTGGTATTGGAAATCGTATTTTGTACGTGAGATTTCCCAGAAAATATTTATTTGTATGTACGTTGTAAGCAGATCTGAATTTAAAATAAAATAACAATGCTTGTCGAAAAAGAAACGGACCCATAAGGTCAATAGTAACTTATAAATACGAAAATATATTCCTACTTAGCTTAATAATTAAAACAATATAGCAATGACAGTACAATTTTAAGTAACGAGTGGAAAAATATTTCCACTTCGTTACAATATTATTATAATTCTGTGACTATTATTTTGATTTAAATATGATATTTTTTCTAAGGATCTTGGCAATAAGAAAGCATTAGTTAGAATGTATTATTTAATATATAGGTTTATTTATTAACAGTTATCAAATTGATTATTTGAATTCAAATTCCTTAAAAATAATACCCTGTATCCTACCATAACATAGAACTAAAAACATGTAATAATGTAATAAAAAACATATTAGGTATAATACGTAATAATAATTTCATAAATATAATATATAATAAAATTCTTTAAAAAAAGCAAATCCGACTTCAAAAAATCTATTGTAAGAAACGGCACAAAAAAGGAAAAATAATTACCTATGTTATTAATTCTTACTTGGAATACAATCAATTTATTAGGCCAATAACATACAATTATTGTTATTTTGGAGTCGGTGCCAGACAAGGTTTACGAACGTATAACGAAGTAGCTTAGGTATACATCTATAATTGTACTCGACTAGAAGTTTGAATTTAGGTTTATTTGTAATTGTGGTGTCGTTTTAGGCAGTTGTATTCAATGGGGTATTTTCGCTCGATGGAAACAAAAATGGGCAATTGTATAATCAACAAGTACATTTTTTTTCTTAATTTGTGACATAAGAAATAATGTGCAATATTCAGAGATAAGTGTTTAATTGCAGTTTGCATTTCTATGACGTCACTAAGCGAAAATAGAGAAATCACTAGATATATAATATGTTATATATGTATATAGAAATACTAATATCAGCAGCAATGGCTGATAGGAAGCGGTGCGGCGTCGCTGCCGCCAACATATAGACATAATACCCTAAAAAGCACTACATTTGCCGCATTATTTGATTTTGCGCTTAATGACGTCACATGATTTTATTAATTTTTTTTGCAGCTTGTTTTAGAACTGAACAAAAAAATAAAAAATAAGGGTGTCTTCTTTTTCCATTTACTTTCTGCTGCCATTGTTAAAAAAAACTGCGAAAATACCCCATTGTAAGTGAACACGTTAGTTAATCTTGGATAGCACCGGCTCCAAAAATAACGATAATTGTATATATTATTGGCCTAATAAATTGATTTTATTCTAAGTAAGAATGAATAACTTACTTCTTCTTTAAATACTTATGAATTATATTATATATGTAATTTAATATTTTCTATCATCTAGTTAGTAAAAGCCAATAAAACTAAAATGAGACCCACTTAAAAATAAGCCCTTTCAAACAAAAAAGAATGTTTAAAATTGATTAATAAATAATAAATGAGGGAGTTCTGAGGTAACTAACATACAAAAAAAACCTTACAGACAGTGGAATCCTTTTTTGGAGTCGGTTAAAAATATATGTATTTGCAGATTTCAAAATACTGGATTTTTAAAACTCATGGAAATTTGAAGAGGTATGCGGCTATTTGCATATAACATATTGAGGTTCATTTTTCAACCAGAGTCCTAACAATCAAGGTAGCAATGACAGTTAAGCATGGCTAAATACAAATTTAGACACGGGTGTTGACATAATTGTGTGATGCCCATAGAACCGTGCGTTAAAAGTAGAGCCCCCCATGCCTTATACCGGGTGTCACCCCATAACAATATCTCTATTAAGCATTGTGCAGTTAGTCTATTAACTTGTATTTATGAGATCCCATTGTGAGTCCCAAACCGACAACAGACTCAACAGAGGCTTTACCACTGTAAAAACTCAGGTCAGTTCATGATAATCCCATTTGAAAACAACCCCAGAGCGCCCATTCAACCTTTTGTCGATGATAAAATGTTATTGAAGTCTTATTTTTATTTAATTTCCGATGATCCTGAGTAATCAGATTAGGCTGTTGCTTGTATAAGGATTAAATGATATAGTTTTATTGTTTTATTAATAGTTTCATGGGGGTCCTAAATTACCCATATATTATCTTGCTGCAAATCTTTATTTGGCTTCCATAAAATAGTAAGTTGCATATAATTAATATTATTTAACATATTGTTAAGTATGCTATATATACGTGGAATATTCAACATATCGTTCTGTATCATAATGGCAATAACTTGGGAAATACCATGTACATTTTGGAGGGCAGGGCAATCGGCATCTAATTTGGAACGATAATTTTTTATATATTATTATTATTTTTTAGTTCTTACTCATCTGAAATATACACAATGTTTATATCTGCAGCGAATTTTACATTTGTTTAGAATTATAAAACTGTGACTGTGAGGTACTTGATTGTGGAGAAATATATACCTAAATATCATTGTTCACTGGATCATTGAAAATAATCTTTATTTTCATTAAAAAACAATTTGCATATTCACCTTTATTTAAAAAAGGATATAATGGGCGATAATATTCTATTTAAGTAGAACAGTATCAAAGATCATACAATAGTTAACTATCTCCTGTTTTTGTATACCAATTATACTAAATACAACAATATCCAAGAAGCGACAATGTTGCTAGATATTAAAGGAACCTCAGATTTTAACACAAAGAAAACAGAATATTTTGGGTCCCTAAAAAATATGTTGTGTGGCGCTGCGCTGTTTAGAGAATCGTCGCGTCGTGTTCAGAGAATGTATACGTTTCTCAGATTTGCAAAGCACGTAAATTTTGATTTAAAAAACATATCGCAGGTTATCATAATGCGCAACTGTATTGAGAAAAAAATATCATAATTTGCCACTATTTTGTATCTTTGGCATATGTGTAATCGTTCTTAATATCAACAACAGCTGTAGATACGTCACTGAAATTTTAAAAATTCCAAAATTGTATAGGTAAGTTATTAAGGGCAAATTTAGCACAATTGAGTCCTCTGGTTTCAAAACCCGACAAATCCATTTTTAGGGAAAATTGAGTTTGATACGGCAATGGATTTGTCTTTGCCACTTCTACGATTTAGTTCTACTGATATAATGCAAAATCCGGCATATACATATAATATTTGTATTTAAAATTTTGGGTTAGTATCAAAAAGCCGACAAATCCAAGCTGCGTTAGAATCAAAAGCCAGCAAATCCGAATTAGCCAATTACAGCCCTTGTTTGAAGTCACGCGACATTATAACATATTAATCATCTGTTCGTTTTGCCAGTACCATTTGAATACATTCATTTACCTAACGGTTTAGTCCGGTAACGATCTTTTTTAGTAATCAAATTAAGTACTAAGCAGTACCTTAGTAGGTAACTAAGTCATTATCATAATAATAGTAATGGAGTGTGGTGAATTTTCTAAGCCAGTTACACCCGAATTGGCGCGAAAACGTGTTTCCCGACCAAATATTTGGAAACGAGCTGTACAGAAGGAAGAGAGGTAAGAAGCAACATTTTTTTTTAAAAAAATACATAGGTACTATACAAGATTTAATTCTTTTTAGATATAAACCTAAAGCATTACCTTCATATCCATCTTGTAAACATGCTACAAAGTCTTATAGATGTAGTACACTGTTGATGCGCGATGTGAGAGAGTTTCATCAAAATTTTTATTCGCATAAGGATAAAATAGGCCAGGATAACTTTATTATTAAACATTGCAAAACTAGTGATATAAAACGCAGAGGGCGTACAGGAAATCAGTTGTATAAAAAAAACTTTTCTGTAAAGTATAATATTGGTCTTGCTGTTTCGACAAAAATGATACCCGTATGCCAAAAATCATTTCTAGATATTCTGAAAATTAAGAAAGATCGCGTGCTCGGTGTACTCAAAAGATTTCATGACAAACGACTAATGGCTCAAGAAAAGAGGTGATCGAAAAACAATGAAATATGCTGAGAGAAAAAAATGTGTAATGAAATTTATTGAAAAATTTAAAACCGTTGAGTCGCATTATTGCAGAAATAGGTCTTGCCGCATGTACTTGCCCTCTGATTTAAATATATCGAAAATGTGGCGTTATTACTGTAACGAGGTGGAAGTCGATCCGTCGTTTATTCTGGTAAAAAAAAGTTATTTTCGACATATATTTAATACCTGCTATAATATTGGATTTGGTTCTCCCAGAACAGATGTGTGTTCTACTTGTCTTCAATTACAGGAAAAAATCAAAATAGAAAAAAACGAGCAACTCAAAAAAATCTTATGACTGAGCGCCATGTGCATAAATTAAGAGCTAAAGCTTTCTTTGACTCATTGAGAGAAGAAAGGCAAGGCCTTAAAACGATATCGTTTGATTGTCAAAAAAATCAGGCAATGCCAAGGATTCCTGACCAGTCAGTTTATTATAGTAGACAGCTATACACATATAATTTTGCTGCCGTGACAGGGTCATCGCATGCACCGTTGTCAAATAATGATAATGTGTTTTTATATACGTGGACTGAGGATCAACACCCTAAAGGAGCCAATCAAATTGCC
>CAXKVY010001864.1:0-35114 GCA_964058915.1 Tetropium fuscum | reverse complement strand
AGAATATATATAATTATAGCTATTTTTCATTGCGTATTGAAGATTTTGCAATATCCTTTATATCCATTTTCTATAGAAATATTGTTGACGAAATAAAGAATTATATATTCAAGATGGCTTTATATTCGTCAATTTCGTCCGTTATTAGGGATCTCATAAAAAACTCCCTGCGTTCTTTTTATTCTTCTTATATTTTATGATATTCAAATGGAATTCAGGTTTTATTCCATATTTCATCTTATATATATATATACACAAATTATTTAATATATACGTTGTCCCTTCTACAATATGAGGAAGATAAGAAATATTAAGAAAACACACATTTACAATAACTAATAGACAATTCATTGAAAGTAGTTCCACACGAGATATAATTTTAATGGGCGTGAGGTCATTTTTTCTATTAACTCAAACAAGGACGTGTTAACGAAACAAGATCATGATTCTCAAATAATGTCGGTCACGGTCATTAGTGAATCAGTATGCTTTTGAATGTCTTATTTGTTTTATATAATTTCCTGCAATACGATAATTACCTATCATCTTATTATAAAGCACTTTGACGCTATAATGACAGACAATTTCGAAGCTGATGATGCTAAGCCTGGTCTATCGCGTCTTTCCAACTATTTAAAATAAGATAACCTATAAAAGATACTTAATTTGCTATATCGATGATGTTATTAAATCAGAATCTGACACTCAATTCGCAGTTTTCCGCTCATATGTCGTAAACAACACTATAGCCCTAGCTCCATTAAAACCGATTGCAAAACGAAGATCTAACTATGAAATTCCATTAATTTTCTGTTTGATCTATCCTTATTTTGACTGTCAATTTCAATTTTCATTATTTTTGAATAATTATTAAGGAATGTATGGAAAAGGATATGACTAGTTTTAGTTAATAATGGATTTAAGTGTTTTGGTACATAAAACATATTTTTCATTCATGTCTTCTACATACTTTTCTAATCTTAAAATTATCAATACCGCAAAATGATCGTATGTTTACCTCTCTTTAAAAAATCGCTTTCGTATTTATCTGAAATAAGTTCACTAAATATTTGATGGACTTGAATAGGAACTCCAAAGGAAAATTCCGATGGTCATTTTAAAGCACATCTTGTTAAATTTTTAAGATATTCGCTAACCTCAACAGAGTCGTTTTCAGAAGATTTGATAAATTGTATGAAAAAATCTGCATTTGTAGTAATGTATATTAAACAATTTCTAATCACCTAATAGTCTACAAATTGCAAATTGTCCATTTTCAATGTTCACAATTAAATTCCAAAATTATTGCATACAATTCAGACTAAAAAGAAACGATAATTGCTTCTAATTTTACAAAAGAACTAAATCGATCGACTAAAACTTTTATAATATATTACTCTAAATATATTACTCTAAAATCTAATTTACAAATTAATGGTCTGCAATTAGACAAAGAACATAAAAGCATAATTCAATTTTTCATCAAAATAATTTATAAGACCAGTCGAAAACAATTTAGATTCACTCATTTTAGAAATTTTATACATGCAAGTACCTATTCAAAATTGAAGTTATGTCAAGATATCGTAAAAAAACCGAAGAAGACGAATATCGTTCATTTAGAAGAATAGGCTTATATCTCGAATTTTTTTATTTTTGATTTTTGTGGATTAATAATTCAAATACTGTGTCTACTTTTATGTGGAAAAAAGTTACATGTGTAGTTACATTCGTGTCCGAGAGATGGCAGATGTAACTCTTTCATTCTCTTTCCCCAGGAGACAAACGAGTGCTAAATAATCTATGCGAACAGCTCAAATATGTAATTAAAGCCTTCAAGAATGATCACTTTGAAAATTTCCTTAGGGAGTTATCGGCTGACGACAGCACCGACTACTCCCTCTGGAAGGCAACTAAATTCTTGAATAGGCCAAAGAATCATGACCCTCCCATTCGAAAAGATGATGGCAACTGGACTCGACGAGATGAAGAGAAGGCATAAATATTTGCTGATCACTTGTCAAATACATTTCAGCCACATAAGCATACTGGCATAGAAGAGATACCACAAATTACTAACAGAGATGGCACGATAATTAAGCCAATAACACCTGCTGAGATCATCAACACTATCAGAAACAATCTCAGTACAAAGAAAGCTCCAGGTTATGATCTAATAACTGCACAAATACTTATGGAGTTGCCCCGCATAGGCATCATTAAACTGATTCATCTCTTCAATGCACCACTACGACTCCGATACGTGCCAATACAGTGGAAGATTGCTGAAGTAATCTTGATTCTCAAACCTGGCAAACCTCCTGAAAATAGAACATCATACCGACGAATTTCCTTACTGCCGATTATATCGAAACTGTTAGAAAAGCTCCTTTTGCAGAGACTCAAACCAATCATCGAGGAAAAGCAGCTTATTCCGTCTCACCATTTTATATTCCGTAATAAGCATTCAACTATGGATCAAGTGCATCGAATTACCGATGTAATTGAGAGAGCACTAGAAGAGAAAGAGATCTGCGCAGCGATATTCCTAGATGTGGCCCAAGCATTCGACCGAGTGTGGCATCAGGGCCTGGAATATAAACTAGCAAAATATTTGCCACGACAAATGAGCCAAATTCTTCATTCATACATTACTGAACGCCACTTCAGAGTTAAATACGGAGAAGAATATTCTGACCTCAAGAAGATTTGTGCTGGAGTACCTCAGGGCAGTGTCCTTGGACCTGTTCTCTACCTGCTGTACACCAACGACATCCCACAAAGCGACGGAGTACGGCAACATTCGCCGACGACACTGCTCTGCTTGCTACTGACCAAGACATACAGTCAGCCACGAACAAACTCCAAATAGCTTTCAACAGTGTCACCACTTGGACAAAGAAATGGCGCATCAAACTAAATGAGCCGAAATCGATTCACATCAATTTCACCAACAAGAAATATGACTATATTCCAGTGATTGTCAACCAGCAAACACATGCCAACGAAGCAAAGTACCTAGGCATGACCCTAGATGCAAAACTTCGATGGAAAACACATGTGAAGAAGAAACGTGAGCAATTAAACCTCAAATTCAGACAAATGTATTGGCTCTGGGGATGCACTAAGAAATCCAACATTAAATTAATTCAAACGTTCCAGAATAAAGTACTTCGAAGCATCGTAAAAGCGCCGTGGTACATTCGCAATGAAGACATCCATCGTGACCTGAATATGCCTTTGGTTGAAGATGAGATTAAGAGATTTGCAGGCAAACATCAGAAGAGGCTAGAAAACCACGAAAACGTATCAAAAAAGTGATATCACTAATCGACAACAACGGACTTGTTCGACGGCTAAAGAGACTAAAACCGTTCGAATTGGTGTAGTGAGAGTGAAAGTGCCTAGAGTTCTAAGCATGATATGTCTATCACATGAACCAAGTGATTAGTGTTATGTGGAGTGTGTCACTGGATACATGTGGATACTTATCTACTGAACAGCTAAGTCTAGTTATTAGGAAAAAAATGTTAGATAGATTTAATCTAGTTACAATGTTCAACGTCCATAGGGCGTTTTCTATTAAAAAAAAACTTATTTCATTTGATTGGTTTTATTTTGGGTTTACCAGATAAAACACATTTTTCTAACTTTGCAGTTGTATAAGTTTCATTATATAATGTCTTTTAAGTCAGTAGTGTTAAGTTTGTATTGAATGTATTAAAATAAATCAATTTTTTATAATGGTTGCCTCTTTTTACATTTTATAACCAAAATATCTAAAAAAAAAACTCTTTTAAAAACATGCTTTTTTATTTTTACAAAAAATTTTAGGCGAGATGGTTATATCTCACCTTTTTTCCTAAAACTGAGCTCTTAAGAGAAAATCTCTGTTAATGCTTTTAGTGCATCCAAAATCCATCATACAGAACCATCAAACAGATTCTCAGCTTTAAACACTTCGTAAATATGATAAAATTAAATTACATCCAATTTTCAAACAGCTCTACTGGAAATAGTATTTTTTTTAGATGTAACCCTCTTCCTCTCAATGAACGATATGTTAGATCATTCACTTCCTCAGTGTCTGTAGAATATTTTTTTAATTTAGGATTAAAGTGCCTCGTTCAGAGTCGTATGAATTTTAGAAATTATTTTCTATTAACAATATTAATATCAGATATTTTAGAAATTACCATACTATATCCTATGGCTATTAAGATGTCTAAGACTTGCTGTGTTAAATTTAACAAATAATCATTTGTTAAATTTTTAGCCAGAAATAAACCTACCGCGTCTTTATGATGTGAAACAGATTTTCACAGATTTCTTGAAATATCGGATTCCACAACCCTTGTCATATTTTAGTAAAGCAGGTTACTAATCGGCAAAACTTCATGTCGATCCATATTCCTGCATAGAGGTGATGTATAAACAGCAAACCAGATGGTGCTAGAATATCCTGCACACTTTTGCAGGATTGAATCGATACCGTTGTAGCTAAACCGCTACACTGTAGGTCGCGCCACATATCCATTACGCTCAGTGGTAGACAAAAAATTCGTGATCTTACGAAGGGCGACAAAGGCGATGTTTAAAACAATAAATCACTACCTATTTTGAATGAACATTACACAAATATAAACGCATTAATAAATAACAGTATAAGTTTATTAATATAGTATTAAATTGGTATATTTATAATATACACTGCTGGTTGCAATAATTCAAAATCTTCTGATTAATATGGAATACTAAAATACGGGTTTCAGGATGTCTTTGGAAATTTCATTGGTATCTAATAAATGGCCAGGGGTGAAATTTTTGGGAAAAGTTTTTAAACGTTCATGAAAAAAGCGTTTGCACAAAAACGAACGTTTCTTTCATGAACAATTTTTGACGCCGTTCGTTTCTTTTTAAACCTATGTTCGCTTTTAAACGAGTGACTCATGTGGCAACATCGCAATTTTACATATTTTGTCAGTTTCTGTTTTAAATATATTTCAGTTTGAAATACCTCACTTGTCACTCTCTAACTAGGTGCTCTAGGCGAACGCTAAGATATGATAGTTACATTGGCATGGTATAGAACATGGATAGGCACCGCGAAGTGTCCTGAATAGCCCACGAATTGCTGCTTGCGTACAAAACGCGTTCGAATTAACGTGAATATCATCTGGGCACTATTTGGCAGCTCTGCTGCATGCTAATTGCAGTAAAATTTAGTCCGTTTCCACTTGTACGTCTTTTCTATCATGTAGGAGATATCTACGTATGAAGGAACGTTCAAGGTCACAGCTCCAGGTGCTGTATGCGAACGCTAAGATATGATAGATACATTGGCATGGTATAGAACATGGATAGGCATCGCGAAGTGGCCTCAATAGCCCACGGATTGCTACTTTGTTTACAAAACGCGGTCGAATTAATGAGTATATCATCTGGGCACTAATTGGCAGCTTTGCGGCATGCTAATTGGAGTAAAACTTAGTCCGTTTTCAATTTTACGTATTTTCTATCGTGTAGGCGATATCTACGTATGTACAGGTCATTCAATATGTATGTATAGTTAACTGATATAAGATACCGCGCAGTTGCTACATGTAATTCTCAATTTTCTCAGTATTCAGTTAAAATATCAAATTCCACAATACTATATTAAAGTTGTATATATTATTTATGAATGTTATTAAATAATAATTGTGCACACAACAATATATTATAGGCTAAGATGTTACGTTTTTACATTTATTTTCGTCTACTTTAAATATGACAATTACGTAAATATCTATTTTTATAGTTAAAGGCGGCAAAGCCGATCCACGACCTTTCCAATAACGAATATTCGAGCAGTATATCTCTATTTAACTTATTGGAATCGTATCTGTCGGATCGGGATCGGATTCTCGGATCGAATAGGATCAGGTTCGCATATCTTACAGTGGCGTGTTCGCGGGAATTGCTAATATATTATTTATATACCTACCTATGTAGGTATACATCGCTACGAGAGTTGAAATAAAAAAGTATGGCGGTTAGCAAACATGTTTGTTCGTTTCGTATGAAACCTGAAAAACGTAGATTTCCACCAGACCGCGCTTTATTTACGAGATAGGATAGGCATGTTAAAAAAATTTAAGGAAAATATTATTTGACGGCAAAAATGGATAGTGGGTGTTAGAGCAGAGCCGACTTTAACAAAAAAAAAGTTAATTTATGGGCTGCTCGAAGTAGGTACTGACGTGTACTGAGGTAGGTAGGTACCTATTACATCCTCCAATTTCTCAAATAATTTTTTCCAAAAAATATTCCAGTGCTTGAGGCCGCTAGGTTATAAATGCTAAATGCAACGATATAAGTTAGGTTTTCTATTGGGATTTACAAAACTGAAAACGCTCTCTGGTTTATTACATAAGTAGGTACCTATTGTCCATTGACTTTATTTTTATGTAGGTACCTACCATCCTAGATCACAAATTAATAATTTACGTCAGTGGGCAAAATTAAAAGTTCTATAGACTGTTTATAAAATTATAACCGTGTACCTACCTACCCACAAAAGAAATGAAAATTTTCAATGACTGTAAAATACCTCAAGGTCAGTTTCTAATTTTGATTGGCTGTAAAAAGTGTGTGTATTGGAAATCGCTTTCCGATGAGAAGCTGGTAGGTAGGTATGTATTGCATTTGTAATGATTTTTAAAAATGTGTTGAATTTAGTCTCGGTTTAGTTATGTAGGTACCTATTAACAAACAAGCTCTGATCTTTGTCAAAGCTTATTTACTATTTGTAGTAGTACTATTTGTAGCAAAGAGTATTTACTATTTGTATATGAAAAGTGTAGGACAAGCTGCAATAAACTTTATTCTTTGTTCTGGTGTTTTTAATGACCTACTGAATGTGTACGATCTATTGATTCCGGATTTGTCCGCCATAATGGAAAGAACGATATAATATTATATCTTTTGGTATTTTTTTGGAAATAATTCGATCGGGGTACACATTTGGGAAAATTTTCACGTAACAGAAAGTAGGAATCATGATATTCTCTAAAAAGAAGTTGTATTCCTTTTTTACCTCGTAAACCCATCGTTTGATTTTACCAAAAATGCTAAACACTTTCGTATATTGAAAAATTGTTGCACAGCCTAACTATGTTTTGATGAAACAATGAAATTATTACACAAACTGAATTTATGGCAAATGAAAGTAACAAAATTCGACTGATTGCAATGTCATTCATAGGTAGATTTCAAATGATTTAATTAGGTACCAATTAATAAAAGCCCCTACAACAATTTATATATTATTTGCTCTGTACTTCGTGAATCGGGATTCTGGCGGGAAATATACTATATCAAAATTTCCTTTTCTTATTTAATAGAGCGAAAGGAGAGATTAGTAGGATTATCTTAACCTAGAGCTATTGTCGTCTTGGGACTACCGCAGAAAATAATGTTCCATGAAATTATTCTTTAAACTCGATTTAAATATTCGCGTTCGTAAGGCGTAAGCCCCTTTTCCAAGTCATAAATCTCTAATTCTAGTGCTTGCGGTCCTATTATAATAGTACATCGTAACATATTTGATATAGTTCTCTCAAGAATAAAATCCTAAACTCGCAATATTTTTATAGGCCATATTCAAAATTTCAGTAATTATGTAAAGCAATTAACGGTATATTTAGATGTTTAAATAACGAAAAATTATATTTTTAATGACCCTGTATGTTTCAAGTGATTAACGTGAAAGTCAAGTGATTCAAGTAAAACATTAAAATTTGTATTTTATTTTTATTAAAATCCATGCAATTAACTGCTTGTTAACACATTTTTCTCGGTATTTGCTATATTATTTAAGACCTGGGAATTAAAATTTGTTTATATTCGGACTCATAGTGATAATAAATTGGTAATTAGTATAGTTAGATAGATTTCTTTGCACTTAATATCAACATATATTTTATAAATCTATACACATCTGATTGGACAGAATCTAATTGCATTATATCTAAGCTATTTATCCGCGCAAATCTCTATCTAGCATGATTGCAATAGACAAATCGCAACAAATTTTACAGAATATCAAGCATACATAAACTATGTCTATATTAAAAGAGTAAGGGGAAAGCATAATGGTAAAAACGGGGTTCAAGAATATTGGCTCTCAAAAAAGAGTGCATTGTAGATATCACGTCTATTTTAAATACTGAAGTTACTCAACAAAATATGAATATGATCAATGTATAAAGCTTAGAATTCAAAATTAAATCATATATAGTTCAAATTATAGAAGTTAAACGTAAAATTAAATAAATAAAATAATAGCCAATAATCTGATTGGACAGATTACATAATAACAATAAAGCAAGAAGTGAGTAACCAGGAAGTGCAAGTGTTTTTATATACAACATATCCGTGGTTACAGAAAACAATGCAGAGAGTTCAGTCATAGCGTTCAAAGAGTGAACAGCTTCGCAAATTACTTTTATATAATATTGCAAAATTCAATAGTTAATCCTAAAGTAAATCAAGTAAATTAGTGAGACATAAATGGAATACCACGGGGAAAAGTTTTAAAGTAGAAATAACTGCGTGTTGAGTGTTTTTGTCGAAACTACGACGTAATAAGTGGAAACCAGGTAGCGTTCCCAGTCTGTATACGAATTTGGAAAGCAGAGAGGGAAGAGGAAGTTAATACACAAGAAGTTCATATCATAAAAAGGCAGTAAGTGTAGAATCTGACGATACACAATTTGAGGCATTCCAGATAAAATAACAGGCGTGTAGCAGAAGATAGCAGCTTGCCAGTACGGCAGCATTCCGATAGATGGCAGCAACACAATCCAGCATCATTGTCAACAAACCAGTGCAGTGAGAATAGTGATCAGTGTTGTGCTTCGCAAAATAAAAAGGATTAACATAAAATTTTCATAACGTAATAACCATCTCAAACATTTCTAAATTTAAGTATATATTGTTCCAGAGACAAGTCCCATGTTTCAAAATTTTTAAAATTCATGTATTTATTTGCATTGCTATTTGCATATTTATAGTCTTATTTCCTTTTTCATGACAATAAAAATAGTCATATACAATTTCTTCTTTATTATTATCATGAAACATTTCAGGATACAATTCAAATTATATAATTTAAAACAATTTTGAAGTTCAATTTCTCTCATAAAGTATAATAGAAGGTATAATAGATTCATTCATCATTTGAAAGTTATTTCAAGCTTTAAAATTCTAATATAGCAAAATATGCATTGACCTAATTGGACCTCCCTAACGACTATGAGGTACTCATGCTTCTCAGTGAACCTTCTCCAATTATAATAAATTTAAATGGAACACCCTATATATTTTTTGTAATTCGGAAAGAGCGCAAAATTTTGATTCAAAAACATGTTTCGCACCATAGGCTAAACCCTCAGGTTTCGGATATAATAACCATTTTAAGAAAAAAATACAAATGGAAAGGTCTGTAAGGAGCTTTTTTCATATGCTGTATCTAAAGTTTAAGTTCTGCAATTAAAATAGAATCGAAAATAATATACCAAGTCTGATGTCCCATAAAAGTGTCACTGTGAGAATGGTAGGTATTGATAATAAATCCAAGTATAAACTACCAAATAAATAAATCGTGCATCATTCTGAAGAACCTCAATAAAGGCGAAAGAACTTGTACAACTTCAAAGTGATTCGTTTCCGTATATTGCATATATATTTCTTCTGTCTGTGTGTTGTCATTGAACTCGATCTATGTTGATTCGAAAATTATTTTTTTAATTAATTTAAATATCTATAAATTAGGGACAGGCACATTCGCCATTTCTTCTGATATATCCGGTAAGTTCCCCGGTATATCTTCGGAATCCAAGGTCCAATGGCAATAAAACTAAAACGGGACCCTCTTAAAAACAGCCCTTTTCCAATAAAAAAAGAATTTTTAAAATTGATTTATAAATGACGTAGGTCTAAGGTAACGAACAAACAGTCGAATTGAGACCTGCTCCTTTTTTTTGAAGTCGGTTAAAGTGTGGGTCGTTTTAATTAGCGATTTTTTAGAGAAAAACTAGAAAGATATTCTTAATCAGCACCTTTAGAAACTCCTTTGTACAATATATTACATAGTCGTGGGTTTAAAGGCGTTTGCGATATGGCCTGTCAAAAAACTGCCTGTGTTTTTTTTCAACTTAAATAATTTGTATCTGTAAAACAAAATTGTCATATGAAAGGTATTCTCTATTTTTTGTTCAGAATAATATATGGTAACAGTATGAATGAATAAAATGTTTGTAGGAGAAAATTGCTATTTATTTAATAAGGCAAAAATTCAAATTTGTACATGCCTACCATGTTTCTAACAAATAATAATCTACACAAATAAATTAATTTCATTCTTTGCGTTTCTAATCATTTCGTACTAGGTATACGGTGTACAATATGTATGTGTAGTTGAACGCCCAGCAACCCAGACCTACACAATGTTTTTCATTGGCGTAGACATTTTTTTTTCTTAGGGGGGTGAAAGTAGAAGGGGGGGAAAGTAGAAACAAAAATAATATGTACAAAACAGCTAAGTACCCGTGAAAAATAAACTTTAAAACGGAAAAATAAAATAAATATACTTGCAATTGAAATACAGTCATATATATATACCTAACCTACCAAATCCTCAACACAACGCCGATTTACTTTGACTCAATGCTTTGACAAAGATCAGAGCTTGTTTGTTAATAGGTACCTACATAACTAAACCCAGACTAAATACAACACATTTTTAAAAATAATTACAAATGCAATGCATACCTACCTACCAGCTTCTCATCGCAAAGCGATTTCCAATGCACACACTTTTTACAGCCAATCAAAAATAGAAACTGACCTTGAGGTATCATTCGTGGCTAGGTAAGTACACGGTTTTAATTTTATAAACAGTCTCTAGAATTTTTAATTTTGCCCACTGATGTAAATTATTAATTAGTGATCTAGGATGGTAAGTACCTACATAAAAATAAAGTCAATGAACAATAGGTACCTACTTATGTAATAAAAACAATTTAAAAAACGGGACTTAAAATTCACCTACCAACACTACTGCCCTGAGAAGGAAAAGGGCAGTAAGTGACATTTATAGCCAAAAGTGGATTTTAAGCTTATAACGTATAGCAGTAAGTGCTGCATCTTTTGTATAGACTTTGATGAATATATCTCGGTTAGAATTGCTAGAACTTATTGGGGAAAAGAGCAGTAATTGACAAAATATCCACAAATGTAAGTGCAAAAGGCAGTATCCAACTTCTTAATTAGATACTGCCTTTTGCCTCCACATTCATTAATTTAAAAGATATTATTATGTGATGGCAAGAGGAAGTATGTAGATTCTTTAGGAAGACCCCATGAACGACGAAAACGAGGATATAACCGGTTACTCTGATGATTCAATTGTGGATCCAGACTATGAAGAGAGTTCACCAGAAAGCTCTGTTGGTCAAGAAAGCAATTTCATTGACTTTATAAATAATGACACATCACCTAAAACACCGACAAATCTTACACATAAAAAACGAAGGGTAAGAAAAGAATCAGAAAGGATAGAAAGAGATAAGAATAGTCATCAACTGAAGAGTCCATGTAAATGTAAATACAAATGTGTGGAAAATATAAAAGAAGAATAACAATCTGGAATGAATTCTATAAAATGAACTATAATAAAAGAAGAGCATGGGTGCATGGTCGAGTTATTCAGAAAAACAAAAAACGTAAAATAACAAAGATGAAAGTAAGCAAAAGAACTAGATTTTTAACATACACCTTACCTGATCAAAACGGACATACTCAAATTGTATGTACAAAATTCTTTCTAAGAACGCTTGGCTACAATGAAAAAAATGATAAGTTCATAACAACAATGTTAAAAAATTCGTCATTGGAAGCAATAACACCAAAGTCAGACAGACGAGGTTCAGTGCAGCCGGCAAATAAATGTGATCGTGAAGCTCTACGTCAACATATATTATCATTCCATCCGTGTATAAGTCATTATAGGCGAAAACATGCTCCTAATCGTTTATATCTCCCAAGTGACATCACGATTAGAAGTATGCATACGGATTACACTAATCAGTATCCTAATAAAAAAGTGAGCTACTACACATACCGAAAAGTGGTCTCTGACATTAAGGTCTGGACATTACCTTGGTCTGAACATTACCTTCGCGAAATTGGGACACGAAGAATGTGATACATGTATGGAGCATATCCAGCATTTAAAATAACATGATGAGGTCGTCCAAATTGATGAAGACTCTGACCAAGATAGTCCTGAGATTGGCAACCCCGGTTCTATTAATCCTAACTCCAGAATTGATTCAAATCTGTCAGCTCTTGAATCATCTTCTAGAAGATATCAAGCTACTTGTATGCCCTGTAAAGAATGGCTGAATCATTTTGAAAAAGCCAAAATAAGCAAAGCTGCATATAGAAAAGATTTAACACAGGGAACTTCCGCAAAAGTGGTAAGAAGTGTCGACTTACAAAAGGTGATAATGTTGCCTGTATACCAGGGAGTAAAAAGGCATGTTTCACTAAGAGAATTGTAGCTTTTCATCTGACATTTGCTATCATGGAAGATCCGGAACGCAAGAAAGAAAAGAAAAAAAATATATCTATTCTGTGGCATGAAGCCGTAGCAGGCAGAAAGGCAGAAGAAATTGCCTCTGCATATTATAAAGCTTTACTTGAGGAAAGAGATGCTACTAACATCACATACTGGACTGACAACTGTTCTGCCCAAAATAAAAATTGGTGCTTGTTTACTATGCTAGCCATTATGATAAATTCTAGTCTAATCGCTGCAACTGAAATAACTTTGAAGTATTTCGAGCCTGGGCACACATTCATGAGTGCCGATTCAGTGCATCATGAACTCTCTATGAAGAATGTGCCACATGGAAATATCTATGACTTTAATGATTTTGTTAAAGTTGTAGAAACATCAAATGGATCAAAAATGACTGTGGTTCATCTCACGAATGAGGACGTTTTGCATTGGGTGGCTGGGGACTCAAAGGCGAAATCCAGAAAACCAGATAGGCCGTTACTTTGCGATGTATCTGCCGTTCAGTTTAGACGAGACAGCCGCTATCTTTTTTATAAAAATAATCTTAATGATGATAATTTTAAAGAATAAAATTTTCTTAAAGATAAATTTCAATTAACCATTCCAGAAAAACTAAGAAATTATCCTAGAGGAATTTCACCACAAAAGAAACAAAGCATAATATCAGAGTTATGTCCAATTATACCTGAAAACAGACTACCATTTTGGTTAACGCTAACTGAAAATGATGTGGAAGATTTAATTGACAACGTTAAATAATTTTATTTACCTATTTCTGTTCTTATTAATATCTTAAATTTTGTGTACCTATTTTAAGTTTTTTATTTTTTTAAAATTCGTGTTCTTTAATAAATACACTTATTTTTCACTCCTTGAGTCGTTTTTTCTTTTTCAAATTTAATATTATCATTAGTTACTGCAAAAAATATTAAAGCAAAATAATGATTACTGTGGAAGCAAACAGCAGTAATTGAGCAAAAACAAGAAAAAACACTAAAAATACTAAATTTAATATAATGCAAAAATAAAAGAGCCTTTTTGATTTAATTTACACGTTTGGTATTAAATATTTGAGTTACAGTAAACAACAGCTAAGACAATGCACTAAAATGCGATTTTTTCGACTTCTTTATTTTTTCACTTACTGCCTTTTTCCTTCTCAGGGCAGACTACGAGGTACTTAGGTACCTCTGAAAATACATAAATACCTAAGTATCTGTACTGAAAATAAATAATTAGTTTATTTTTAGTTAGAGGACTTCTTTGTTTCGTCAGAGGTACCACCTACCTACACCGCTCAGATAATAAAAATAACCGTATTATATTGTATCACAATAACATTTAAACAGCACCATATATATACGCGAATATCTCAGCCAACGCGGATGACCGTTGCAGATTATAGAATTGAGCGCAATACCCGCAAACCCGCCACTGTAAGAGATCCGAACGTTCCGAGAGTCCATAGGCACTGTCAAACTAACACAGACGGCGCATCATTCCAATAAGTTAAAAAAGATACACTGCTCGATTATCCAGTATTATTCCGTCTACGGTAGAGCGGCGTTGCCGCTTTTAACTATAAAAATAAATGTTTAGGAAATTTCCATAATTTAAAGTTGACAGAAATAAATGTAAAAATGACTAACATCTTGGGCTATAATATATTATTTTATGCACAATAATTCTTTTATAACATTCATAAATAATATATATAATATTTACATAGTATTGTGGAATATGATAGTTTAATTGAATATTGAGAAATTTGAGAATTACATGTGGCAACTGTACGGTATCTTATATGAGGTCAGTTAACTACACATACATATTGAATGAACTTTAGTATATACATTATTCTGCAAAAAAAATAAAGAATACATTTTTTTCATATGTTTCTTATATTCGGCCCATATATCAAACACCTTTCACCCCATCACGATGTAATCCCGTACAAAGAGGCCTCTAAACGTGCCGAATAAGAATATATTACTAGTTTTCTCTAAAAAAAACGCTAGTACTTGTTTTTAAACACTTTATTTTAAAACTGATTTTATTTAAGCTTTCATGTTATATGGAGGCAATATATTTTGTGATTTAGTTTTATAAATAGTTATAGATTTCATTTTTAACTACATTTTTGTATTTTAGTTATTAATAAATTTTATTGCCTCAACTCTGTGATAGTACTACATGCAAATTGACATTTTTTCTATTATTTTCTTCCTCTGAACTCTTAGATGCCAAATAAATTGAAAATCAATTTGCCAAGTTGCTAATTCATTAAATTAAAATATAAATTGAAACTCAATTTATTAATTAATGTATTATGTATTAATATTATTATCCACATTAACTGCATTGTTAAACAAAAACCAGATATATTTTTATATATTTTTTTAATTATTGAGACACATGAATATAACAAATGAGACAACATATAATAGATTCATTTCTTGAATAATAGCACAATTTTATTAACACTGATAATTAATCTTAAGTTACAAATATCTATTTTGTGATTATTGTCAAAAGCGTATTAAGCAACACTTGCCTTATCAACCCACTCAACTCACTTGCCTCAACGATTCCTTATTTATGATGAGCCATATGCTCCTTAAATCCAATTTAATAATAATAATAAACGTCTTTATTTAGATAAGAAAATATAAGGGCGAAGTTTAGCATAGCTACTCTTACACCTAACCCTATATATTTTCACGATAATACTAATTATAAAGTTAAAACATGGCAAGTAAGATATATACTATTCTACTAATTTAGTTACATTAAATTATTTAAAGTAAAGTTTCTGGGCATATAAGTAATCTATACATATATATGAATAAAAATGTGTATACAAAATTTTCAATATAATAAAAGCGCAAGATTGACCTTCACAAAAAACAACCCAGCAGCGGAAGACCCGCCACTATACAGACGCTCGTCACTTCTCACTGCAGATTAAGCAGATATTTTTTAACGTGAAATTTAAAATTGGATGCATTTAAAGATTTGAAATGCGATGGTAAACTATTGTATGTATTAACGGCGTTATAGGTAAAGCTTTTAGGAAATGTGGTTGTTTTATATTTAGGAGTATTTAATAAATCTTTAAATCTTACGTTAACTGAGTGCAGTGTCCTCCTAAAAATTAATTTAACTTTAAGGTAACTAGGACTACCTGATTTTAATATAGAATGTGTGAAGCGTAATAAATGTAATTTCCTGCCATTCTCCATAGAAAGCCATTTAGTTTCTCTTAATTTTTGGGAAACATGGTCATATTTTCGCAAGTTATATAAAAATCTACAGCATGCATTTTGTATTTTTTGAAGTCTACTTCTATCAGCAGAATATAAACATGGACCGTACACAAAATCGCAATAGTTCAAAACTGATAACACAAGAGAATCAAATAATATTTTTTTAAGCTTAAAATTTAAAATATGCCTATTACTATATAACAATTTTAATATGTAATAAGATCTCTGAATGAGTTTATTTACATGTGATGAAAATTGTAACTGTGAGTCGAATAATACACCTAAGTTTTTTGCAGAAGATTGAATTGTCAAAATTTCGTTATTAATTTTTACCTCTGATTTATTTTTTACGTAATCTACTTTCCTTTTATTTCCAAAAATTAAAACGCAACATTTATTCGGATTTAACGTCAAGTTGTGACTGAGGGACATTTGTAACACACGTTCCAGGTTTTCATTAATTACATCTTGAGCAGTGACAGCATCATCAACTAAAAAACTTTCATAAATCTGGGTATCATCAGCATACGCGTGCTTTTTAACGTTAATTGAATTTAAAATATCAGTTGTATATAGAATAAAGAATAGAGGACCCAAAATAGATCCCTGAGGGACTCCAGTAGCTAAATGGCAAGGTTGGGAAAGTTTATCGTGTATTTTGACACGCTGCGTACGACCAGTCAGATAAGACTCCACCAGATTTACACCAATTTCATTGAATCCGTAATATTTTAATTTGGCACATAATAAAAGATGATTTATTGTGTCAAAAGCTTTTGAGTAGTCTAGTAGTACCATAGCTGTTACCTTTTGATTGTCACACGCAGTGATGATATCATCAGTAATATGTGCCAATGCCGATCCTGTACTATGACCTTGTCTGAAGCCAGATTGAAAAATAGATAAAACATTATTTTCATTTAAAAATGTGAGAATTTGTTCATACATTATTTTTTCTAAAATTTTGGATATTGAAGGCAAGATACTAACTGGTCTCAAATCAGAAATTGTAAGTGGATTAATAATTTTTGGTAAAGGTACAACTATACCCCCTTTCCATATGTTGGGAAAATATCCACGTTCGATACAATAATTAATGATATGTGTTACATACTTATCTATAAATGGACTACAATATTTTAGCATAGATGCACTAATTGCATCAATACCCCGAGCATTTGACTTTAAACTATGTAGTATTGTATTAACCTGTTTGACACTAGCTAGCTTAAAATCAAAATTAGCGGTATTATATCTATTTGAGTTGTAAAATACTATTCGTTCTTTTCCATCATGTTTCTGAAGAAAAACTGATGAAAAGTACTTATTTATCTCATCAGGATTTGCTAAATTTGCAGGAATTTTTCTAGAGGGTTTGTTTTGAATATTCATATTTTTTAAAGTTTTAAAAGTTTCTTTAGCATCATTTTTCATATGAATACTGGTTAAATATGCCTTCTTCTCATTCCGAATTGCTGTTAAAGTTAAATTACGTAACGTTTTATAGTTTAACCTATCCGAATTTAATCTAGAATTTTTAAATTTATTTAATGCTTTCTCCCTCTCACGCATCATTATTTTAATAGTATCAGTAAGCCATGGGGCTCTGCCCTCTGTTACACGAACAGTCCCGAGTGGAGCATGCGTATTAAAAATTTCAGTAATAAAATCTGATAAAAGTTTTATTTTATGTTCAATATCATTTTCATATAAAATCAACTCCCACGCTAGCGCTTGCAAGTCTCTATCAAAATGTTCATATTTAAAATTTTTAAAATCCCTAAATGTGATATATTTGGCTTTACATTTTGCTACAAGTAATGATAATTCACAAAAAACTAAGCTGTGATTAGATATCAAGTCAGCATTGACAACCCCTGCTGAAGCAACAACATCTTTACAATTTAAAAAAATTGGATCCAACAAACTGCTGGAATATTGGGTACCTAGTTCTGGTAGGCTCGTTAATAATTTGAATTTAGGGTCTCGCTTGTCCCGCATATTTTTGACAGTCCTTGCAACTAATTTCCGCCTTTGATTTAAACTTATTGTTTTAGTTTTTTTATAATTTCTTCCTCCATTTTTACAAAAAAATATTGCTAATTAATAATAATATTTTATCTAGCGCATAATAATATAATGCAGTCTAATCATTATAACTTAATTATTGCATTCATTTATTGATCTCAAAACTGTATTTTCATTACCTATTAATTAACTAAATCTCACCAATTCATTAACTAAACCGAAACTTTTAACTAAATTAAAGCATCCAATCTACGTTTACAAGTCCTCGACTATCCATGCCTCGACCACAATGACTACATTGTAGTGTAAAATTATGTGATAAACAGCTCTATAAGTAAATACATAATCGATGAGTTAACTAAAGCCCATTATCCCTAACGTCCCTTGTAATTGCCCATTAGGTGTGAACAGACCGGATGAAGTTTCACTTGAACCATACCAAAGATTAAAAACCTAAATGGCCAAAAATCAGTGGGGTGAATTATTTATAGAAACATTTTCATGAAATAACGTTTAAATTTTAAAGCACATTAATTAAGAACCATAAATACATATATGTAGATTTCGTTGTATGGTATTTGGTGACTACTGAATTGACAGGTAAATAATTAAACAATTCATTAAAGTTAAAAACGCCCTGTAAAACCATCTACATTAGAACCTCAAAACCAGATCTTCTGTATCTAGTGGCAGATTGATTTGTTTTGTTAAATACTGAATTGTATTCAAGTTTCCAGAATTATCAGTTTCTTTCTTGAAGTGATAAATAAATGCAGACGCACCCTCATTATCACGCTATGCCAATTCTTTAGCGACAATGTTAAAAAACTTTTTTTGAAGCCCTCTAGGTATATTCTCGTCCCATACTATTTGCAGTTTTTAAAATTCTTCTGGTGTAAAAGCACCAGAGATGTAAAATCGGAATTCACCCCGTAAATTTCGAAATTGTTTACCGTAATTTACGGTAACTTACCTTTTTTTATTACCGTAAATTACGTCATAAATTAATAAAGGCACATTTTGTTTATTTTTTGTTTTTTATTTGAAAATCGTAATATGTATACCCTTTTTTAAGTATCAATAATATTATATGCACTAATTCCTAAATTTTGTATAGTAAACACACATTTATTATGTTAATTTTCTTAAAAAATAAAAAAAAAATACCTGATAATTGACAAAAAGATTAATTACTTAATTACAAAAAATAAATGTATTACCTAATAATTTACCAAAAAAAAATAATTACCCGGTAATTTGCCAAAAAGAAAAATTACCAGAGAAATTATTTCGGTAAAAAATATTGACAAGTAAAAAAAAAATAAATTACCGTAATTTTACCTACATCACTGACCAGCACTGACCTATCTTTATTCTTGTATTAAATTCAGTCAGTAAATTAATTGAACTTGATATTATATTCAGTGAAGAATTGTTCTTGTATAATCTTTGCCGCGGAGTACCGCAAAGTTTTGACAACACACTCTTCATATTCTTGGCCGTCTTCTGTTCTCATGTTGCAAGCATAAGTTCTTAATATTAGCGCAATTTTATTTATATTATTAATATTAATTTTGGTATTTTTTGGTGTTTTCTTCTCATTCACATACTCCAAACAATGGTGGGTTTCTATTCGCAAAAGGTCAGAAAGAAAGGAATTTGGTGGTATGGTAGACATATGTTCCCTGATAGTAGAGTACACCTGAGATTGCGACCTCGTGGTGTTGCTGCTCGATGGATGGGGGTATGAAATAGCACCGTTACGGTAATTGCCTACGAAAATATTCTGGTCCGTATATTTTTGGTCTGCGACCAATAGTTTTCGCTCCACGTTTTTACGTCTAACATTTATTTGTTCCAACAGGAAAAACCCAATCACAGGAATAAAAGCAATACAAGTAAAATAAAAGTAATAAGTAAAATATAGCAATATAAGTAAAATAATGCAAAACAGCAATACAATACATAAGACTTAATACCTATTAGCCCACTGATAACTAAATATGCATATATATACACATACATACATATATACACATACATACGCAGATACATACATATATACACATATACATATATACAATACATACGCACATACATATAAACGCACATATATGAGAAAAAGATAGAAACAAAATTTAATATAATAAGACAAAATAAGACAAAATAAGACAAAATAAAACAAACAAAATATAATATAATTTATTACAACAAATCAAACAAGTATTACTTAAGCTAAACGACCTACCCAGTTACATACACTCTTCAAATTATCATAGTGAATATCACAATGAAAAGCGATACGATTAAACAGTTCACACATCAGAAATATCTTAATACCTCTCTTTCTTAAAATATTTTTTTGAAATATTTGGGGACTTTCTTAAAATATTTGATCTAGGAGCAACACAGTAAAATAAAGTTTGCTGTCTACAATTTAGGCGAGGTATCAGAAAGTTTATTGTATTTAAAAGATCCGGGCAATCAAGCTTGCCATTCAAGGTATTAAATAAGAATCTAACTAGCATGATATTGCGTCTGGTTTCTAAAGAGTCAAAATTAAATCTCATACGTAAACTATTCTGATCCAGACCTCTAGGAGGATAAGATCCATCTTGCAAAAAGATCAAAAACTTTAAGAACCTTCTCTGGATCGATTCTAAATGTTGACAATGAACGTGATAAATTGGATACCATATAATCGACCCGTATTCTAATTTCGCAGAAAACAGAGATTTGAAAGTGTTTATATTAGAAAAGTCCCGGCAATTGCGGTAAATGAAGCCATAAGATTTAAAAGCTCTAGAAAGCGTATAGTTTATATGTTCGACAAAAGTGAGTTTGCTGTCAAAATAAATACCCAGATCTTTGAATATATCAACTCGGCTGATTATTTCCAATGAAGTAGTTGTGAGTATAGAGGTAGTTTTGCGAGTATAAGTCATTACCTTGCAATTAGCTATATACTAAGTTTAAGATGATTTGTTTCACACCATGAGGACATTTTGTTAATGGATTCTTGAAGACGGATGGAGTCTATAGAATATTTAATTTCAGAGTAGAGTTTAAAATCATCGGCAAATACTCACATGTAATGACTTCACGAAGATCATTAATTAAGAAAAGAAATAATATGGGGCCCAGATTGGAACCTTGTGGAACTCCAACCTCGGAGGTTGGAGAACATTGTATTGAATTAAAGTTTTGATATCTGACCATAAAGTGTCTATCGCTTGAGTAGGAGATGAATTTAATCAATGCTTCAGAAAAACCAATACTTTCTAGTTTCAAAAGGAGTATGTTATGGTCAATCTGATCAAATGTTTTTTGGAAGTCTGTATAGACGACATCGACATTATCCATACCCTAAGAAACATATTGAGTAAAAACCGGTAAATTAGATATTGTTGACCTCCTCTATATGAAACTATGTTAGCCTGACGAAATAAGTTGCTTGGTAGAGTAGTAAAGTTTACTATATAGTATGGTTTCAAAGATTTTAGAGAAATGACACAGAAGCGAAATGCTTCTATAATTCGGTAAATCATTCTGATTTCCTTTTTTAGTATTGGGCAAATATATGTTCTTATTCCAATAAGATGGGAATGAAGAATTACCTAAGACGCAATTGAATAAGATCTGTAGTGGCTCAGCAAAAACATACGCACAGTATCTTAGAACAAAACTGGGAATACCATCTACATCCATAGTAAAAGTATCCTTAGATCGTTTCAGATTTTGTAGAACATCTTCATATGAGATATTCAGTAGGTCTATGTGTAAGTCCTAGATTGTTGTGTAAAGAAAACTCAGATGGATTAACTGGTTGCGATTGAATAATACATATGATAACCGTGAATCCAGTGCAGATATATTTTTCGAGGTCCGTTTTCAACGTATCATATATGAGGCAGGTTTTCTTTATACATAATTGAGGCATATATCCCCAGATAGTATGCCAGAGATTATATCCAGGAAATTAACATTGCGTCAAAAATTAATATCGTAATTGGAGTGGCTGCTGTCTGTTTGAAATGCACAGCTGCATTCGCTGTAGTATCTGCTGTTGATATTATTTGTACCTACGTCAGAACGCATTTGCATAAGGATATACAATTTACACGTAGTTAATATGTCAACCGCTCAGAGAGAGTCGATTAATACGGAATAGATTAAATTAGACATGTTTTGTTGCCTGTCGAAATAACTCAATCAATGATTATGAATATACTAACGATACCAATCAGCTGGCTGCTTAGGAGTAAGACGTATTTTTGTTTGTTAGTTTCATAGTCTCAAAATATATTATATGAAACATAATATAGTAGTATTAGGTCAATATATAGATACATTCCAGCTTACATTAATTAGGATAAAGATTTTTTTTAGGATTTTTTTGTATAGTAAGAGGAGCATAAAACTAAGTTTGCAACCCTGGGGAGCTTTTGGTAGGGGAAAATCCTCGAGGTTTTGATACTGTTGTTTTAGTCCGTAAATCATGCATGTCCAGGATATGACATAACGTCGTCTCCATTTAGCCCTGGTAAAACAAAGCTATGTGCTCTCATTGACAAAAGCCCGGGCCTGAAAGAAGCCGCTTCTGTGTTCTATGAGGCTTCTGCCTCAACAACCCAAATTAGCAGAGCAGGATCGACGATTCTGATGGCTCTGTACGGCACTACATCCACCGCAGTTCAAGGAATTGATGAGCTGAGATCTGACTGACATCTGACCTCTTCGTAAAAATGTCCGCTAAGGCCAGGTTCAGCTTACCAAGTTTGCCACCAACACTTGATGCAGCTGATCATCACAGCTTTAGATCATTCCTTCAAGTCCAGTGCTGGCTTGACATACTAGAATGCATAGACATACTAGAATGGGGGGTGGAAACGAGACAGCCTTGGCGACCCCCATTCAAATGAAAAAGAAACCGGCACCACAGCCCTTGCTATCACTAGTGTTCTGTAGCTGCAAGAAAGGAACGCCACAGCGGGGAAAGTGCACCACAGCGCAAAAACTGATCTGGCACTTCGTGCACCAGCCTCCAGTCAGACAGAAATTGTTTATTTTTTTGCCACTAGACTTTAATTTGCCACTAGACTTTATCACCAACGTTATACTGGAAGAAGAATTCCTGATGTTAGCAGCTTCCAAAACCTTTTCGATAGATTTCTTGAAACCAGAAATGTCCAAAACCAAAAAAATCTCTCTGAAGTAAATCCAAATAGGATGTGGTTTCAGCAAGATGGTGGTCCACCATTATACAAATGCAGCTAGAGACCACTTAAATAATACCCTCATCAATGGATTTTAATGGCCGATGCTTCCATTCCTGGAAGGGCTGCATGTAAAACATTTATTATAATTTTTATTGAAGAGTTGAAGAGTTATTTGAAAAAACCTCTGTTTTAAGTTTATTTTTGAATTTTGTAATTGCTCAATAAAATAATTATCCCTAGGGAAGTACAAAAAAGTACAAATAAGTACATTCTACCGTTTGAAAAAATTGAGACAATTCAATTTAAAAAGTTCTAGTTGCAATTAGCCATAGGGAATTACTAGGGAAAGTGTTCATTTCTACATCACATCGTTGAAAGATATACAGGGAGTTCCATTTGAAAAAAATTAAAAATTCAATTTAAAAAGTTCTTAATTGAATAATTATTTTTGGCCACCCTGTACATCTCTAGGAAATGAAAATGACACAAAAACTTGAAATAGATATCTCGTAACTGGTATTTACATAAGTTTTTCTCAAAACCCATAATTATGAGTGTAATGATTTTTTTTAATATTCATCTGCAGATTGCATTATTTCAACAAAAAACTTCATTATATCCAAGTGACTAGGGCACCTGGTCCTGGAATTTTTTCTTGGCTCGCCCTGTATGTTTCAATTTCAACAATTTCCAGTTATAGACTATTTTATTTAGTTTACTTGCATTTTTTTTAATTTCTAGCTATCATACTCGGAGTAGTTTCCACAAACACCAAAACACTTTCACTTCGCTCGACGCGAGTTACGCCAACCAAGTTGGCATCATCCGGAGACGATTAAAACTAATCTTAAACTACAAAATCTACCATATTTATACTATTTTCATGGTGACGTAACTAATGATATCACCGTGAAATTTACGCGTGACTAATCACGCTTCATCATCGGTTGCTAAGCAACGCGTGAAGCGGGCTATACTGTATAGGTCCCTTGTCCCTATTCATACTACTTTTACATGTTACAATTTCTATGCTCTCAAATGCATCCAACGGTCTGTTATTAGTCACATTTCTAACTAATCTTAAATTACTAATATCTATTGTAAGAGAGACATTTTTCCATTTATTATAGATTGTATATTATATATTGTTTACCACAAAATGGCATTATTAAATAGTCTTTAAAACTCCAAGAACACTTGTTTCGATTTAATGCTTGACACCTTATGTAAGATCATTTGATTAGGTCACCAAATAGCTAAGAGAATTGAGTAATGTTATACTTGGGCAGGACGATGCACGGAGAGAGAAAAGCATTAGGCAGTTAGTATGTGAGTGCTCGCATGAATGCACGTTTTGTGCGATATAGGCCAAATAAAGAGAGCTTATAATGTTATTCATAATGTGAGAACGAGTATGTTACATGTAATAATTCACCCTTAGTGCACTGTCGCCCGGCATGAGACCGTGGTTCCTTCGAGCGGGATCACTCACAACTTGGGAGTGTTGTGGGCTGCTCGAATGACATGATGCAGGTGGAGAGGGTAGCCTCATTAGGTGCCCCCGATCTGGTCATTGGAATGCCAACCCCAATGGGGTGGGCGTTCGGGGAAGCCACAACTTATTTCAGGGTGGCGCTAGCTAGTTGTCGAAGAATTCGAAGAATGTCGAAGAATTAAAACTTGCCATTTTATGTTGATAGCAGTGGTGACAGTCAATAGGGATATATCTGATCGTACTGGTATCTTTTCTATATATATCAAATTCTAACCTATTGTCACTATTTTTAATTACTAATACATCTAAAAATGGAAGTTTTCCATTATTTCCTAGTTCATATGTAAACTTTTCAGAAGTGAAACGACTATAAAATTCAGTTTTCTACATCCGAAATCTTAGTGTCAAACACTGCAAAAATGTTATCCACATACCTAAGCCAAATCCTAGGAAAATACTCGAATTCTTCTTTTGCTTCAGTTTCAAATCGACTCATAAAGACATTAGCAATGAAAGGCGATAAACAGTTACCCATTGCGGTTCCTTCATGTTGTTCATAGAACTTGTCATTGAAACGGAAGCTATTTTGTTTTATACAAAGTTTTGTAAGGTTTATATATTCTTCTATTACTTTTTTTCTATAGTTGTTTAATTCGAGTAAATCCTCAAGATAGTCCAAGGTCTGTGGAATTGGTACACTAGGAAATAATGAACAAACATCAAAGGACATCAAAATTTCACCCTCTTGCAATTCAATATTCTTGACCTTATCAATGAAATCATTCGAATTTTTAACTAAGGTGTGCAAAACTAGGCTGTGCAATGGGCAAACTTTCAAATTCGTTAGTCAACCATTTTGATAAGTGGTAAGTCGGAGATCTAATAAACGATACCATTGGACGCACCGACTTCCCTGGCTTATGAATTTTTGGTAGACAATACAATCTAGGTACAGTAGGGTTAGATACACGTAACCTATTCTTAACAGGTGGAGTAATAAGGTTGTTACATGATTTGAGGACATTTTTTATTTCAGTGGTCATTCTTGGTAAAGGGTTTCCAGTAATTTCTTTATAAAGACCATTACTAATTAGGTCGTTTACCCGTTCACTATTATGAACGGGTCTCTTTATCTAAAATAACAACCTTATTACCTTTATCTGCTTTTAAATAAAAACAGTCTTTTTCGCGCAATCTTTTGATATTATTTCTAGAATTCTTTGAGCATGACTTTCTATTGTCTACGTTAATCATTATATTTTTAGAAATTTTCCTGCAAGCCACTCTGACGAGACCCTTGGATAAATCAGGCAGATATTGAATTGAACTTTCAATCCCTGCCACGACATCATCCAAAATCTCATCAGAAGGGGCTACAGCAAAGTTTAAACCCTTGTTTAGAAGGTCAAGTTCTTCTTTATCAAAAAAGTGATTTTCCACAATATTAACGACCTTCCGAGAAACATTTTTTGGTACATTAGTAGTAATTTTTTTAAATTTTTTGTTTTGTGAAGATATTTTTTTAATAAATTTCACGTTGATTGATAAACACATGTTCGTCTGAAATTCGCACCATTGTTCATAATCTAAATTATTTAACTTAAAAGTAAGCTTCTTGTAAACATCATATGCTTGTATTTCAAGCATACTCCTCTAGCTATCATAGAACTCGAAATATCGAGGTCCGACGCACTATTGCCTCACCCTGTATATGAGTTTATTTAATTTTACGTTTTGGATTTTTTGTTTCTTTTGGGACAACAATACAATTTAGAGAAGACGGACCAGCGGACACCCGGATTACGGTGATTATTAACAATTAATGTTCTGCGGTTATCATTTCATAAGTTCTGAGAACATATTTTTAAATATAGACTATATTTAAAAAAATGTTCTCAGAACTTATGATAATGATAACCATGCATTTGAAGAAAAAGGTGTGCGTGAGTGCTATAGATTTATTATTATGTTAAGCGAAATTATACGCAATGCGACGTGACAATTTAATGGTTGGTAAAAATAGTTCCATTTGCGTGGCTCACCGTTTTATTTAAAGTCCGTTACAATATTCCCGATGGACCACATATATTTGGTTACAACTATGCTACAACTGTTTTCGTTTAATTATTTACTTCAGACCGTAACGTCAGTGTTTTTATCAATTCTCCAGGCGTACATGAATATCGTACTATAAATGTCCAAGGTAAAAAATTGCGTTATCATTGTATAAAGTAAACGAGTTTTTCCACTGAATTATACAAACGAGTGTGATGTATATGTACAGCATCTAATATCCCTTTTTCTTATTAGTTATTGACGACACAGTTTCTAATATTATATTGATCATATTTATTATAAGCTGGTGATCTCAATAATATATTACACTGATTGTGTAATATATCTTCGCTGCCTACCTTTAGTAAGTGATTTCTTTGTCCTAAATACATAACGGTATGAGTCGCCCAAGAGCTATTTAGCAAAAACTACTGTGGTTGCGCTACTATTGTGGTTCCAGGTTTTCAACGCTGCGACGTATATTAGACGGGGAAAATGAGTGAAAAAAGTTATCACTTTTTATGACACGCAGGTAGAGACCTCGGGTTTTTTGCATTCGATTCTAAAAACAATTTAGAAAAATGTTCGGGGGATAACTAAGGGGGCTTGTCAAAAAATGCATTTTTGTATGCAAAAATGCATGAAAAACTGCATCAAATTTGCAGCCACATTTTAATTCATAAAAAAGTTGTTCATTTTTATTACTCGGGGGTTTTCGGGTACGCTAATCACGAATCTGATGTCAAAAAACATCCTATGAATTCCTCTTTAGGAATTCCTTGTCAAGCGATGACAAAAATTAGTTCAAATAACATACTCGGGGGTTTTTGGGTTCGCTTATCACGAATCCGGCATCAAAAATCTTCCTGGCTATACCTGGGGGTGTGCACACCCCCACAAGTTAAATAAATAATCAGCAAAATTTTCATATAATTTTATGTTCAATACATCATTTTAGTTCTGTACATTTTTGTAATATTTTTTTAAATCTTCATATATTTACAGTAGGACCAAATTTTGTATTTTAAGTTTTAAGATTATATACAATATTTCAAGTCTGTTAACTACATGTCATGTCTATAATACAGGATAAAATAAAATACAAAAAAATTTGTGATACATTGATAAGGGAAATCTATAAATATATAACAACGCTGTGACCTTTTCTTTAACAATTTAAAAGAAATTAAATCTATAAATTTTTGCTAGTTACTTGAATCTAAAAAACGTTTATACGTTTCTACGTTCTACGGAAAAACGTTCAGAAACGTTTTAGTTTACTTTTCGTTTGCACATAAAACGTTTCAGAAACGTTTTTGAAAAGTATCGTGCTGTCAGAGATATTTAAATTACGTAATTGTCAAGGTTTGTCGGAGATGAGGTTTTTACTGGGTGTACCGACCACTAGGTACATCCGGGATGATTTTGGACGTTGGATTCGTAATCAGCAACCCCGAAAACCCCTGGGTAGGTCATTTCAATATATTTCAGCCATTATTCGTTGAGAATTCCCGGAGATGAGGTTCATAATGGGTGTACCGACCCCCAGGTACATCCGGTATGTTTTTCGACGTCGGATTCGTGATCAGCGAACCCAAAAACCCCCGAGTAAGATATTTGAACAAATTTTTGCCGTCACTTGACGGGAAATTCCTGGAGACGAGGTTGATAGGGAGTGTACCGACCCCCAGGTACAACCAAGATGTTTTTTAACGTCGGATTTGTGATCAGCGACCCCAAAAACCCCCGCATAAGATATTTGAACGAAGTTTTGCCATTTTTGAGGGGGAATTCCTGGAGACAAGGTTGATAGACGGTGTACAGACCCCCAGGTACACCCAGGATATTTTTTGACGTCGGATTCGTGATCAGCGAACCCGAAAACCACCGAGTAATAAAAATGAGTAATAAAAACAACTTTGCACCCTTTTAAAAAAGTTTTTCTTATGAAGTAAAATGTGGCTGCAAATTTGATGCAGTTTTTGATGCATTTTTGCATACAAAAATGCATTTTTTGAAAGCCCCCTTAGTTATCCCCCGAACTTTTTTCTAAATTGTTTTTAGAATCGAATGCAAAAAATCCGAGGTCTCTACCTGCGTGTCATAAAAAGTGATAGCTCAGGCCGTTTTTTCTTCTCATTTTCCCCGTCTATATCTACTTACCTCTTAGTAGGGCCTAGACATAGTTATCCTCATTCTATAGTTAAACTGCTTAATTAAATTAATTATTAATAAAGCTACTTTTTAAAATATTCAATAGTTTAAAATATTCAAATTAAATTTGAGATACCCCCCTCATTTGCGTTACAGCGATGAGTGCAGTTTACAGAAATATTTATACAGGTAAAAAAATTCAGCCTTAGTTGAATAAGTTACCCCCAATATATCGAATATACCCCCCAATTGTTTTTTACATCTTCAACGTAAACGACGATAGCGGGGTGATAACTGTATTGTTATCATCCCGCTATCGTCGTTTACGTTGAAGATGTAAAAAACAACATGCAAAAGATTGACAATATATTTTATAATTTTAGAAAGGCTGACTTTAATGGCTTATATGGCAGTTTAATTCATATTGACTAGAATTTTTTAAATAATTTTAGCGATGTCGATAGTTCTTGCGACGCTTTTTATCCTGAAGTCTAGAAAAATTTTGAAATTTTTATGCTTAAAACCAGAACTCATAGTCGCATTTACCTCTCTTGGTTTAATGCTAATATTATAAAATATATCCGCCTTAAATTCTAAACTTGGAAAATCTATAAACGATAAAATGACCCTGACGCGCTAGGTACTTGAATTTCAGTTTCTGAAGCAAAAAATAAAAACTGATATAAAGGATTCATATAAAGAATATTACAACAGTTTAGAACAGAACTTACGTACGTAATAATCCCAAAAAATTGTGGCAATTCGTTGACAACATGAGAAAAAACACCATGCCTAATAATATGACTTTTAGAAATTAAATTATAAGTGATCCTAAAATCATTGCAGATGCATTTGCGGAATTTTTTCAGAGCTCTTATACAAAGAGTAATATTCCTGAATTTACTAACAATGTCTTATCGGATAGCTTAAAGCAATTTAGTGAAATTGAAGTCCTTAATAGTCTTAAAAAATTTAACACTGTTGGTCCGGATAAAATATCTGCTTTTTTTCTTAGAGATTGCGCATGTCTTCTCTCTAAACCACGCATCACAATTTTTAATATTTCTATTAATACATATAAATACACATTATATACATAAAATTTAGCCAGCAACCTGGACACTCTTTAAAATAATACTCATATTTAAGGCGAAAAATATCAAATTGAAAATCATAGACCAATAACCATCATTAAGAACTTTGCTAAGTGTCTTGAAATGCTGCTTCATAACTTTCCTTTCTTACATAACAAAAATAAGGATATACGGAATATACGGTTTCCTCTTCACGTTACTTTGCTTAATAAATACATCTCAAGTCTATCAAGATATTTGACATGCTTCTTCAAATCTTACCTCTCAGAGAGAAAACAATTTATTCACTGTTATGGTCAACAATCTGTTATAATATCGGTTACGTCAGGTGTTCCTCAATGATCCATATTAGGGCCATTACCTTTTAATATATATATATATATATATATTAACGATATTTTAAATGACGTTGAGGCGAATTGCTTACTTTACGCTTTTCTCTTAGACACGATGTTATCAAATATGATTATTTGATTAATGACCTAATTCTGCAGAGGCCCAATACCACCCGTGACCTTGTCATAATTTTCGATTCCAGCCTATCATTTTCCGCCCATGTAGATGATATAGTCAAGTATAACCGATTCCCAGGAATTTAAGGAAAAACACATGATTTTATATACATCGCCCATAACATTATAATAATAATAATAATAATAGTAATATTTATTTATTCCAACAGGAAAAAAACCCAATTACAGGAATAAAAGCAATACAAGTAATAATTAAAATATAACAATATAAGTAGAAGTAAAATAATACAAAACAGCAATACAATACATAAGACGTAATACCTATTAGCCAAACTAAATATGCATATGCATAATATGCATATAAGGCAAAATAAAACAAACAAACAAAATATAATTTACTACAACAAATCAAACAAGTACCTAATAATACTTAAGCTAACGGAGCTACCCAGTTACATATACTCTTCAAATTATCAGAGTGAATATCACAATCAGAAGCGATACGATTAAACAGTTCACACATCAGAGATATTGGGGACTCTTAAAATATTTGATCTGGGAGCAACACAGTAAAATAAAGTTTGCTGTCTAGAATTTAGGCGAGGTATCAGAAAATTTATTTTATTTAAAAGATCAGAGCAATCAAGCTTGCCATTCAAGATATTTAATAAGAATCTAATTAGCATGATATTGTGTCTAGTTTCTAAAGAGTCCAAATCAAATCTCGCAAGTAAATAATTCTGATCCAGACCTCTAGGAGGTTAAGATCCATCTTACAAAAAGATCAAAAACTTTAAGAACTTTCTTTGGATCGATTCTAAATGTTGACAATGAACGTGATAAATCGGATACCATATAATCGACCCGTATTCTAGGTTTGACCTCACCAGATCATAAAACAGAGATTTGAAGGTGTTTATATTGGAAAAGTCCCGGCAATTGCGGTAAATGAAGCCATAAGATTTAAAGGCACTAGAAACAAGATGATTTATATGTTCAACAAAAGTGAGTTTGCTGTCAAAATAAATACCCAGATCTTTGAATACATTAACTCGGCTGCTGATGTTAGTCCCAATGAAGTAGTTGTGAGTATAAGATGAAGTTTTGCAAGTATAAGTCATTACGTTACATTTGGCTATATTTAGTTTAAGATGATTTGTCTCGCAACATGAAGACATTCTGTTAATGCAGTCTGGAACCTTGTGGAACTCCCGAAGTTGGATAAAATGATATTGAATTGAAATTTTGATATCTGACCATAAAGTGTCTATCGCTTAAGTAGGAGGTGAATAATTTAATCAATGCTTCAGAAAAACCAATACTTCCTAGTTTCAAAAGGAGTTTGTTATGGTCAATCTGATCAAATACTTTTTGGTCCCTATAGACGACATCGACCTGTCCTCTATTATCCAAAACCTCAGAGACATATTGAGTAAAAACAGCTAAATTAGATATTGTGGACCTCCTTTGTATGAACCCATGTTGGCGTGACGAAATAAGCTGCCTGGTAGAGTAGTAAAGTTTACTATACAGTATGGTTTCAAAGATTTTAGAGAAATTACACAGTAGTGAAATGCCTCTATAATTTGAAACATCATTTTGATTTCCCTTTTTTGGTATTGGGCAAATATATGTTTTTTTTCCATTTGGCATTATCATGTAGTACACTCCCCGGAACAAAATTCCGTCACCCTAAAATTTTGCCCAATTTTGATGTTTTGTAACTTTTTTATTTTTCATCTGATTTTCATAAATTTTTTACCAGTCTGTAGATCAGTTCATTGTGTGTCTTTTTAATTATTGTAATAAGTCATATTTTTCGTCCAGGCAATATTATACAGGGGTAAATCAAAGTGTTGTTTTTTGTCGTAAACTCAAAACACCCTGTGGAAAAATTGAGGCGAATAATTTTGTTTACAAACTGTTTGCTGCCATCTTAGACGTATTGTAAATATTTTGTTTTTTGATTCATCCCATTATCTCATTTCTTCTGCGAGCAGCAAAATTTTAAATGAAACGCTGTTAATTTTATCATTTTTAATTAAAAAACATCGACGTTGGCTAAATACGCGGTTATTGTGACAGAATATTTGACAGTACAGTTAATTTAGTGTGTTGTCATCATGGTAACTACAGCAGACATAGGTAGAATTGTTGCCTTAATAGAGGATGGCCGCAATAAGAGTTATGTCTCCCGTACTCTGGGAATTGCGCGGTCTACAGTTTGTGATGTTTGGAATAGGTATCTACAGACGGGAAACATTATTAGGCGGCAAGGCTCTGGCAGAAGGAGAATGACCACTCAAGCTGATGATCACTTTGTCATTATGAGTTCTTTAAGAGATCGAAGAGCTACTGCTGTGTATCTAAAAAATGACGCAGAATGCAAATGGTACGTCGAGTAAGTGTAAGTGAAAGAACGATACGTAGAAGATTGTTAGAAGCAGGATTGCATTCACGAAGGCCAGCAGTATGTCCAAAATTGCTTCCTCGGCATCGACAACACCGACTGAGATTTGCAAGAGCGCATGCTGACTGGACTGTAGAACAGTGGGGAAACGTACTATTCACAGATGAATCCAGGGTTTGTTTAAGGTCGCCGGATGGTCGTGAACGGGTATACAGACGTAGAAATGAAAGATATGCAGACTGCACCATATCTGAGCGACTGCAATATTACGGTGGTTCAGTCATGGTTTGGGCGGGTATTTCTACCGATGCACGTACTGACCTTGTGTTTGTTGAAAATGGAGCACTAACCGCCCACCGTTACATTGAGGAAATCCTCCAAGAAATTGTTGTTCCATTTGCTTCTTTCATTGGGAACCAATTTACATTAATGCATGATAATGCTAGACCTCACGTTGCACGGGTAGTGAGCGAATATCTGGATGAGGTTGGACTTCCAAGATTGGACTGGCCCGCATGTAGCCCGGATCTCAACCCAATCGAACATCTTTGGGATGTTCTTAAGAGCACTCCGTCGCCGTCCTGTGCAACCACTAACCTTGTAAGACTTACGGCTGGCGCTGACAGAAGAATATCAGGCTATTCCTCAAGACGGAATAAGTAATCTTATTAATTCGATGCCACGAAGAATGCAAGCTGTCATTGCTGCGAGAGGAGGACATACACGTTATTAAAATTTGTCTTTGTTAATTAATTTTGTGATATACCTAGTGGATGTTTTTGTTAATAAAAATAAGCTTGAAATCAGCGTTTCATTTAAAATTTTGCTGCTCGCAGAAGAAATGAGATAATGGGATGAATCAAAAAACAAAATGTTTACAATACGTCTAAGATGGCAGCAAACAGTTTGTAAACAAAATTATTCGCCTCAATTTTTCCACAGGGTGTTTTGAGTTTACGACAAAAAACAACACTTTGATTTACCCCTGTATAATATTGCCTGGACGAAAAATATGACTTATTACAATAATTAAAAAGACACACAATGAACTGATCTACAGACTGGTAAAAAATTTATGAAAATCAGATTAAAATTAAAAAAGTTATAAAACATCAAAATTGGGCAAAATTTTAGGGTGACGGAATTTTGTGCCGAGGAGTGTATAAGAAAATATTGATCATACTATATACCTTTGGTCATATCATAAAACAATTAGATGGTGAAGGTGATGCAGAATAAAAATGTTTCCCACTCAGACATTACGGATCCATTTTACACCGTCCTCGGCCATGTCACATCAGCATCATTGGCATTAATTTGGATGCCTAAAGTGTCTAATACCATGGAACGTTTTGTGGTAACGTGAGGGTAAGCAATAATGTATGTATTTTACCCATTCAATAATCGGTGTATGTTAAACTATGGAATGTTTACTATGGAATGGTGTATGTTTTATATATATATATTTATATATTTTCCTCAATCACTTATTTATCGAAATGTAAAAACTCAGAATAACAGCAATAGAATAACACTCGGAGTAGTTTCCACAATCACCAAAACACTTTTAAAAAAACCGGTTTTTTTTAATCGTCTCCGGATGATTGGCGAAACGCGCGTCGAGCGAAGTGAAAGTGTTTTGGTGTTTGTGGAAACTACTCCGAGTGTTATAATTACATCAAAGGTTCCAGCCCTATCCAGTATCTATAGAATAATATCTGAAAGATAAGGAATCGCTTTCTTTACATCTTCCGAACGGTGGTATGTTCAGTACACAACCATCACTGAAGATTTCAAGTCCATAAAGATCGGACCTGTGAGTGTTCAGAGGTCACCCTTGGATACCACTAAATGCGGTATCCGTCACTTTACTTTTGTGTTGTGTTGACACGATGTAAAACGGGTCGTACCGCTAGACATATTTTGAATGAAAGCATGGATGTTCGAATTATACGGCATTTATAACTATAATAAAATATTTATGCCGTAGCACCGGCATTGATTTAATATTAATGAACGTTCTAGTCATGAACGTTCATTTAATAACACACGCAACGTAGGCAGTTTTCAGAAATTGCATCAACGTTTTATGCTATGTTACCACCGACATCTGAAAGCGTTCTAAAAACAACTTCTTTATGTATTTTATTTTATTATACGAAGGCAAATTCAGTTTAACTTTTCAGTAGAGAAAATTAACCTTTACCTAAACCTACTTCTCAGCAAGGCCACTTGCAACGTAAGTGATGTGATTGCTGTGTGTGCATGAGATATTTTTTTATTGCCAGTGCA
>CAXKVY010001863.1:0-12292 GCA_964058915.1 Tetropium fuscum | reverse complement strand
CCCCTCATTTGCGTTACAGCGATGAGTGCAGTTTACAGAAATATTTATACAGGTAAAAAAATTCAGCCTTAGTTGAATAAGTTACCCCCAATATATCGAATATACCCCCCAATTGTTTTTTACATCTTCAACGTAAACGACGATAGCGGGGTGATAACTGTATTGTTATCATCCCGCTATCGTCGTTTACGTTGAAGATGTAAAAAACAACATGCAAAAGATTGACAATATATTTTATAATTTTAGAAAGGCTGACTTTAATGGCTTATATGGCAGTTTAATTCATATTGACTAGAATTTTTTAAATAATTTTAGCGATGTCGATAGTTCTTGCGACGCTTTTTATCCTGAAGTCTAGAAAAATTTTGAAATTTTTATGCTTAAAACCAGAACTCATAGTCGCATTTACCTCTCTTGGTTTAATGCTAATATTATAAAATATATCCGCCTTAAATTCTAAACTTGGAAAATCTATAAACGATAAAATGACCCTGACGCGCTAGGTACTTGAATTTCAGTTTCTGAAGCAAAAAATAAAAACTGATATAAAGGATTCATATAAAGAATATTACAACAGTTTAGAACAGAACTTACGTACGTAATAATCCCAAAAAATTGTGGCAATTCGTTGACAACATGAGAAAAAACACCATGCCTAATAATATGACTTTTAGAAATTAAATTATAAGTGATCCTAAAATCATTGCAGATGCATTTGCGGAATTTTTTCAGAGCTCTTATACAAAGAGTAATATTCCTGAATTTACTAACAATGTCTTATCGGATAGCTTAAAGCAATTTAGTGAAATTGAAGTCCTTAATAGTCTTAAAAAATTTAACACTGTTGGTCCGGATAAAATATCTGCTTTTTTTCTTAGAGATTGCGCATGTCTTCTCTCTAAACCACGCATCACAATTTTTAATATTTCTATTAATACATATAAATACACATTATATACATAAAATTTAGCCAGCAACCTGGACACTCTTTAAAATAATACTCATATTTAAGGCGAAAAATATCAAATTGAAAATCATAGACCAATAACCATCATTAAGAACTTTGCTAAGTGTCTTGAAATGCTGCTTCATAACTTTCCTTTCTTACATAACAAAAATAAGGATATACGGAATATACGGTTTCCTCTTCACGTTACTTTGCTTAATAAATACATCTCAAGTCTATCAAGATATTTGACATGCTTCTTCAAATCTTACCTCTCAGAGAGAAAACAATTTATTCACTGTTATGGTCAACAATCTGTTATAATATCGGTTACGTCAGGTGTTCCTCAATGATCCATATTAGGGCCATTACCTTTTAATATATATATATATATATATATTAACGATATTTTAAATGACGTTGAGGCGAATTGCTTACTTTACGCTTTTCTCTTAGACACGATGTTATCAAATATGATTATTTGATTAATGACCTAATTCTGCAGAGGCCCAATACCACCCGTGACCTTGTCATAATTTTCGATTCCAGCCTATCATTTTCCGCCCATGTAGATGATATAGTCAAGTATAACCGATTCCCAGGAATTTAAGGAAAAACACATGATTTTATATACATCGCCCATAACATTATAATAATAATAATAATAATAGTAATATTTATTTATTCCAACAGGAAAAAAACCCAATTACAGGAATAAAAGCAATACAAGTAATAATTAAAATATAACAATATAAGTAGAAGTAAAATAATACAAAACAGCAATACAATACATAAGACGTAATACCTATTAGCCAAACTAAATATGCATATGCATAATATGCATATAAGGCAAAATAAAACAAACAAACAAAATATAATTTACTACAACAAATCAAACAAGTACCTAATAATACTTAAGCTAACGGAGCTACCCAGTTACATATACTCTTCAAATTATCAGAGTGAATATCACAATCAGAAGCGATACGATTAAACAGTTCACACATCAGAGATATTGGGGACTCTTAAAATATTTGATCTGGGAGCAACACAGTAAAATAAAGTTTGCTGTCTAGAATTTAGGCGAGGTATCAGAAAATTTATTTTATTTAAAAGATCAGAGCAATCAAGCTTGCCATTCAAGATATTTAATAAGAATCTAATTAGCATGATATTGTGTCTAGTTTCTAAAGAGTCCAAATCAAATCTCGCAAGTAAATAATTCTGATCCAGACCTCTAGGAGGTTAAGATCCATCTTACAAAAAGATCAAAAACTTTAAGAACTTTCTTTGGATCGATTCTAAATGTTGACAATGAACGTGATAAATCGGATACCATATAATCGACCCGTATTCTAGGTTTGACCTCACCAGATCATAAAACAGAGATTTGAAGGTGTTTATATTGGAAAAGTCCCGGCAATTGCGGTAAATGAAGCCATAAGATTTAAAGGCACTAGAAACAAGATGATTTATATGTTCAACAAAAGTGAGTTTGCTGTCAAAATAAATACCCAGATCTTTGAATACATTAACTCGGCTGCTGATGTTAGTCCCAATGAAGTAGTTGTGAGTATAAGATGAAGTTTTGCAAGTATAAGTCATTACGTTACATTTGGCTATATTTAGTTTAAGATGATTTGTCTCGCAACATGAAGACATTCTGTTAATGCAGTCTGGAACCTTGTGGAACTCCCGAAGTTGGATAAAATGATATTGAATTGAAATTTTGATATCTGACCATAAAGTGTCTATCGCTTAAGTAGGAGGTGAATAATTTAATCAATGCTTCAGAAAAACCAATACTTCCTAGTTTCAAAAGGAGTTTGTTATGGTCAATCTGATCAAATACTTTTTGGTCCCTATAGACGACATCGACCTGTCCTCTATTATCCAAAACCTCAGAGACATATTGAGTAAAAACAGCTAAATTAGATATTGTGGACCTCCTTTGTATGAACCCATGTTGGCGTGACGAAATAAGCTGCCTGGTAGAGTAGTAAAGTTTACTATACAGTATGGTTTCAAAGATTTTAGAGAAATTACACAGTAGTGAAATGCCTCTATAATTTGAAACATCATTTTGATTTCCCTTTTTTGGTATTGGGCAAATATATGTTTTTTTTCCATTTGGCATTATCATGTAGTACACTCCCCGGAACAAAATTCCGTCACCCTAAAATTTTGCCCAATTTTGATGTTTTGTAACTTTTTTATTTTTCATCTGATTTTCATAAATTTTTTACCAGTCTGTAGATCAGTTCATTGTGTGTCTTTTTAATTATTGTAATAAGTCATATTTTTCGTCCAGGCAATATTATACAGGGGTAAATCAAAGTGTTGTTTTTTGTCGTAAACTCAAAACACCCTGTGGAAAAATTGAGGCGAATAATTTTGTTTACAAACTGTTTGCTGCCATCTTAGACGTATTGTAAATATTTTGTTTTTTGATTCATCCCATTATCTCATTTCTTCTGCGAGCAGCAAAATTTTAAATGAAACGCTGTTAATTTTATCATTTTTAATTAAAAAACATCGACGTTGGCTAAATACGCGGTTATTGTGACAGAATATTTGACAGTACAGTTAATTTAGTGTGTTGTCATCATGGTAACTACAGCAGACATAGGTAGAATTGTTGCCTTAATAGAGGATGGCCGCAATAAGAGTTATGTCTCCCGTACTCTGGGAATTGCGCGGTCTACAGTTTGTGATGTTTGGAATAGGTATCTACAGACGGGAAACATTATTAGGCGGCAAGGCTCTGGCAGAAGGAGAATGACCACTCAAGCTGATGATCACTTTGTCATTATGAGTTCTTTAAGAGATCGAAGAGCTACTGCTGTGTATCTAAAAAATGACGCAGAATGCAAATGGTACGTCGAGTAAGTGTAAGTGAAAGAACGATACGTAGAAGATTGTTAGAAGCAGGATTGCATTCACGAAGGCCAGCAGTATGTCCAAAATTGCTTCCTCGGCATCGACAACACCGACTGAGATTTGCAAGAGCGCATGCTGACTGGACTGTAGAACAGTGGGGAAACGTACTATTCACAGATGAATCCAGGGTTTGTTTAAGGTCGCCGGATGGTCGTGAACGGGTATACAGACGTAGAAATGAAAGATATGCAGACTGCACCATATCTGAGCGACTGCAATATTACGGTGGTTCAGTCATGGTTTGGGCGGGTATTTCTACCGATGCACGTACTGACCTTGTGTTTGTTGAAAATGGAGCACTAACCGCCCACCGTTACATTGAGGAAATCCTCCAAGAAATTGTTGTTCCATTTGCTTCTTTCATTGGGAACCAATTTACATTAATGCATGATAATGCTAGACCTCACGTTGCACGGGTAGTGAGCGAATATCTGGATGAGGTTGGACTTCCAAGATTGGACTGGCCCGCATGTAGCCCGGATCTCAACCCAATCGAACATCTTTGGGATGTTCTTAAGAGCACTCCGTCGCCGTCCTGTGCAACCACTAACCTTGTAAGACTTACGGCTGGCGCTGACAGAAGAATATCAGGCTATTCCTCAAGACGGAATAAGTAATCTTATTAATTCGATGCCACGAAGAATGCAAGCTGTCATTGCTGCGAGAGGAGGACATACACGTTATTAAAATTTGTCTTTGTTAATTAATTTTGTGATATACCTAGTGGATGTTTTTGTTAATAAAAATAAGCTTGAAATCAGCGTTTCATTTAAAATTTTGCTGCTCGCAGAAGAAATGAGATAATGGGATGAATCAAAAAACAAAATGTTTACAATACGTCTAAGATGGCAGCAAACAGTTTGTAAACAAAATTATTCGCCTCAATTTTTCCACAGGGTGTTTTGAGTTTACGACAAAAAACAACACTTTGATTTACCCCTGTATAATATTGCCTGGACGAAAAATATGACTTATTACAATAATTAAAAAGACACACAATGAACTGATCTACAGACTGGTAAAAAATTTATGAAAATCAGATTAAAATTAAAAAAGTTATAAAACATCAAAATTGGGCAAAATTTTAGGGTGACGGAATTTTGTGCCGAGGAGTGTATAAGAAAATATTGATCATACTATATACCTTTGGTCATATCATAAAACAATTAGATGGTGAAGGTGATGCAGAATAAAAATGTTTCCCACTCAGACATTACGGATCCATTTTACACCGTCCTCGGCCATGTCACATCAGCATCATTGGCATTAATTTGGATGCCTAAAGTGTCTAATACCATGGAACGTTTTGTGGTAACGTGAGGGTAAGCAATAATGTATGTATTTTACCCATTCAATAATCGGTGTATGTTAAACTATGGAATGTTTACTATGGAATGGTGTATGTTTTATATATATATATTTATATATTTTCCTCAATCACTTATTTATCGAAATGTAAAAACTCAGAATAACAGCAATAGAATAACACTCGGAGTAGTTTCCACAATCACCAAAACACTTTTAAAAAAACCGGTTTTTTTTAATCGTCTCCGGATGATTGGCGAAACGCGCGTCGAGCGAAGTGAAAGTGTTTTGGTGTTTGTGGAAACTACTCCGAGTGTTATAATTACATCAAAGGTTCCAGCCCTATCCAGTATCTATAGAATAATATCTGAAAGATAAGGAATCGCTTTCTTTACATCTTCCGAACGGTGGTATGTTCAGTACACAACCATCACTGAAGATTTCAAGTCCATAAAGATCGGACCTGTGAGTGTTCAGAGGTCACCCTTGGATACCACTAAATGCGGTATCCGTCACTTTACTTTTGTGTTGTGTTGACACGATGTAAAACGGGTCGTACCGCTAGACATATTTTGAATGAAAGCATGGATGTTCGAATTATACGGCATTTATAACTATAATAAAATATTTATGCCGTAGCACCGGCATTGATTTAATATTAATGAACGTTCTAGTCATGAACGTTCATTTAATAACACACGCAACGTAGGCAGTTTTCAGAAATTGCATCAACGTTTTATGCTATGTTACCACCGACATCTGAAAGCGTTCTAAAAACAACTTCTTTATGTATTTTATTTTATTATACGAAGGCAAATTCAGTTTAACTTTTCAGTAGAGAAAATTAACCTTTACCTAAACCTACTTCTCAGCAAGGCCACTTGCAACGTAAGTGATGTGATTGCTGTGTGTGCATGAGATATTTTTTTATTGCCAGTGCAAAGTTGAAAGTTAGTTAAAATGCAAATATACCCGTTAGATTGCTGCAGTATTTGCATGTTATGTAATGTTGCAGTCGGAAAGATCATATCTGATAAAAGCAGGAAATATACTTCAATATTTGTAGTTAGAGAGTCTTACAGTATTGGTTTCCAACCAATGGCGTAACCAGGACGGGGTCAAAGGCAAAATCAAAAATGTATGTAAGGGTAGTATATGTATTTTTAATTTAATTTAATCTAAATATGTAAAAACTAATGATATGCTTCGTATTTATGTTTTTTTAATCTTAATTAATCTGAAATTAATGATCAGTTGGGGAAAATGTAGATATTTTTATATTATCTTACAATATGTTGGAAACAGTGGCGTATTTAAAATTTTTCTACGGATGAGGTCGGACATTTTGTTTGCCAGAAAACAAATATTTTTTATTCGTATATATGTATATATATATACATATATATATATATATATATATATATATATATATATATATATATATATATATATATATATATATATATATATATATATATATATATATATATATATATATATATATATATATATATATATGTATATATATATATATATATATATATATATATATATATATATATATATATATATATATATATATATATATATATATATATATATATATACATATATATATATATATATATATATATATATATATATATATATATATATATATATATATATATATATATATATATATATATATATATATATATATATATATATATATATATATATGTATATATATATATATATATATATATATATATATATATATATGTATATATATATATATATATATATATATATATATATATATATATATATATATATATATATATATATATATATATATATATATATATATATATTGTAACGTAAATAAATTCCGTTCCGTTTTATGACTAATGTTTGAATTCCTATTTGAAATATTTGAAATAAAATCGCGCGACCTTGTAGAAATTTACCACGACTCACCATCTACCGTTATCCCTACCTTTCCGTCCCGCGAAATGCCGCGTGGTCCCAGCAAGCACATTTATACGCGGGATCCGCAAAAATCATTCCTTTTTCCCTTTTCTGCCGGCTTGTTTTAGCCTGTCGACCTTACGCTCTCGAAGATATATCTTCGTTGTTGTGGTGCAGTGATTCCAGGTACCAGGTTACCAGGTGCAGTCAACAATATTTTATTATTATTAAGAGATATGTGTAAATGTTCTACAGCTGCTGGGCCAAGTAATTAAGGCTTTGTGAGAACCTTAAAATAGGTTAATGCCATATTAAATTTTACGGTTTAAATAATAGCAACTACTTGGAGTGAGCTGTGGGCACAAAAGCCACGTATATATATTTTTTTCTATTTTGGTATATGATTACCACTTTATTTTTTTATTGAATTAAATATATATTTAATTTAAATTTGAATCGTTCGAATTTGGACTACCTACCTGGTGATTTTGAATCACTGCTACTGTTTTACCGAATGGTAGTATACTTTAAGTTTTTTTAAAAGATATTACTTCAACGGCGTAAGCCATAGGTAGGTATTTGCTTATATTTGGCATCGGCAAAAAGCAGCATTTATTTCAATTTTTATTTTTTTATTTATCATATCATATCGTGAAAATTTGCATACCACATTCCTGTCTTGATAATATTATTTTTTTACTTTGATAAAGTCTAATCTCAAGTTTTGGGAATTTAATCAAAATTTACTTGCAACATTTAACTTTACAATATTTTTATTATAATTAAAACTCATATTTTTGAACTATTATGTAATCTAGTTATTTTATTTAAATTCATTTTAGTATAAATTTCTACATATATATTTTTGTCCAAATTTGTAAAACCTGATTCTGATAAATTTTTCTTCCACACCTTCATGACCGAGAATCAATTCCTGTGGTGAGCAGAGACCATTATTACCTATTCCTGAACGTTAGACTGGAAGATACCTCCTCCTGCAGCCGGAAACATTCCACCCATTGCGGTATACATCACCCTTAGAGGCTACGTCTCAGCTCAGCTGGATCACCAAGCCGAAGCTTCATCCTAGGATCCTAGGGAACCCAGCACATTCACCAGGGGATCTCCAGAAAAGAGAAAAGGTATTTTTGAATAATTAATTGCCCCTAGGAATTACCAGGTCTTAAGGAATATTTCCACTTTACTTTTACCAAGGTTTACAATTCACTTTTGTTGTAAATGATAAATTTCTCGACTTGACCTTGTGTCAAGAGTGAACATTTTTTTATTGTTTTAACCTAAAGCCCTTCAGGCTACCTAATCAAGTAGATTCTTTTTAACGCCCCTCAGGCAATCCAATTGTAAATTTTAATTTTAATTTAAGAATCACTGTGAACCATCAACTGGTAATATAAATATTTTTGTAATATATTGTTTTTAAAAAATCTTATTCTTTTATTTCTCTGGGAAAAGTCTGAGTCACAAGAGGTCACAGCTGATAATTATTGGCTGATCATTTCTGCGGTCTTCTGTACTATTAAAGTACTCTTGACCTGGCGTCCAAGTATTTTTATACAAAATTTTAAGTAGAAGTAGATCAAGCCGGTCATTGTCAAGCTGTGATTTTTCTGATGATATATCTAAAGGTATCTAAGTGCAAGCCTCTAGCAAATTCACTTGTCCACGACCTCCGTATTTAAGTGAGCAGCCGATAGGCAACAAAGAAAAAATTCATTACGTCACATCTCCTGGATGAGAGGCCCTTTAATTAAGGTAATGTAATTAAAGAGGAGAGGTGTTACAATATATATATATATATATATATATATATATATATATATATATATATATATATATATATATATATATATATATATATATATATATATATATATATATATATATATATATATATATATATATATATACATAAGGAAGATACACTTACCAGTTGTATATCTGGAAATATATACGGAACCGAACCACATATAAGTTGTAAAAATTCATTGAGGATCTTCAGAGTGATGTACGATTTGTTTTATTGATCATTTATACTTGAATTTAAAATATTAATACGCTCATCACTTTCAGTGACATTTTGTGTCATTAGCTTCGACGGAACCGAAATTCACAGATAACACAAACCTATTCTACTATTTATAATTGTTCTACTTGAACATTATATATAAAAACATTGGGCATACAGTTATACAGAAGATGTTAAACTTTAAAATGCATAAAATCTTGTAGAATCCATTAAAACAACTACTTTTCCTAGATATATGCTAGAAAATATTGAATTACATATACAATAGAATTCTGAAGCATTTAAAGAGGGAGTGATATAGAAATTGCTTGCTTAGTCAAAACTAAAATAATTTGTTGGATCTTATGTATTGTTATTTCGAAAATTCGAAAAAAAATCCAATTTTCATCCTGGAATAAATTTATTAGCTTTTAAGCTTTGCTATTCATATTTGTTTTGTGAAAATATTGTAGTAATTGTTTGTTTTTGACCTGCTACGAGGGTAAAATATTTTATATAATGTGGTTAAAATCTCTCTATTGATCTGTCTGCAATACCAATTATTACAGTTTTTTATGGCTATAAGGGTTTCTTGAGTTCCAATTGGCATATCTACTAGACCATGTTGTTTTTGTACTCCGTTTTGTTACTCTTCGAGTTTTATTATTTATAAAAGTTAAATCTGCGAAATTTATATAATTTATTTATTCGTTTTCAATTGTAAATTGTATTTTTGGATCATAACTATTGAATTTGTTTAGAATAAAATTTTTATGTTCAATTGGAAATGCAGTTATGCAATCATCAATATCGCGTTTAAAAAATGGTATGGAAAAATATATAATATATAGCGAAATTGTTTCACATAAGGTCAAGGTGTCTCCCATTTATTTACTGTTAAAAGTTCGCGATGTAAACATGCAATTGATTTTGCGTCATTTTTAGACCACAATGGAAAATTCTATAGAGCAGAATTTTCATGAGAACCCAGATCAATATTAATAAGGGTCACTAAACTACGGTATAAATAAATATGATTGATTTTCATACAATTTCATATACTTTACATTGTATTATTTGTAAGACGGGTACCGGCGGTGAATGAGGTGACGTAATAAGGTGACCTTTCAGGGATCGATATGCACACCGCCTTGCTGCCGCCGCCGCCGTTACGTCGGTGGGCCATGGTTTCGTCTTCACTTTCGGACTGGCATTGTTCTGCAAATCTATTACGTCATTTTTTATAAATTGCTGGGTTACTTGAAAATATGTTCGGTTACTTAAATATAAGTGCTCAATGTTTTCCATACATAGAACTTTCTTTCTGGTACTGCCGCTTTAATATAGATAGACCTTTCATATTTGCTCGTACCACATTTCCCCATGATGTTCTCGAATGCCGTCGCTGCTGATTTAATAAATTGCCGTTAGAATTTTATCAAACTTTAAAACGAAATACCTATGCATATTTACACATACAAATTTTCTAACTTTAAATAACTTGCTTATAGAACACAGTTCTGCAATGAAAGGTAAGTCAGAGGTGTAAGAAACAGTAGATACCAACCTGATAAAGTAAGTATAAATAGATCGCTAATATATTTCTATAGGTACCTAACAATGATCCATAGGTTCTGATAGATAATGATTTTGTCTTCAAACAATCGGAAAAAATATTTGCAATTTCTTGTTAACGATTATGTATCATATCTAGGCCTCAGACCTTAAGTTTGTGTATATCGTAGATTTCTATATGATTAAAGAAAGAAATAGTCGCAGGAAAATGTTATAAAACTTAATTACTTGGTAAAGTTGATAAACCAATATATAGTATATTTTTTACTACACAACCTAAGATTAAAATGGGCTATACATATAAGATGTGTGTGTTTATTTATAAGTTTTCAAAGATTTTATCTATTTTGGAGCTTCATATTATTGGTAAGTAAACTTTTGTATACGTATTATTTATTTATATATTGTTTTTCCTATGATTCATGTACTTTTAATTAGCTAGCTTTTTATTTCTGATCAGATATATGTTGTATATGTATAACACTATAGTGTTAGTAGTTTCCACAAACACCAAAACACTTTCACTTCGCTCGACGCGCGTTTCGCCAATCAAGTTGGCATCATCCGTAGACGATTAAAACTAATCTTAAACTACAAAATCTACCATATTTATACTATTTTTCCGGTGACGTCACTAATGATATCACCGTGAAATTTATGCATGACTAATCACGCTTCAATGATCAGTTGTTAAGCAACGCGTAAAGCGGGCTATACGGTATAGGTCCCTTGTCGCTATTCATACTACTTTTACATTTTACAATTTCTATGCTCTCAAATGGATCCAACTGTCTATTATTGGTCACATTTCTAACTAATCTTAAATTACTAATATCTATTCTATGATTGTTCTCAAGAGCATGTTGTGCAACACTAGACTTATGTGTTCTTCCATACTTTAGATACATATTTTGGAGTCTCTATATCTTTTTGAAAGGTCGTAGAATTACGACGTGTGTTTTAACTATATCTCTAGGATAACCACTCACAGCTATATCTTTAATTAATACTTTTTCTTTTTCAAACCTCTCATTACTGAGAGGTAAACTTAGAAAGCGCTGGACAATCTCATCAGAAGGGGCTACAGCAGGTTTTTATCAATCAACGCGAAATTTATCAAAAAAATGTCTTCACAAAATAAAAAATTTAAAAAATTGACCAAATGTACCAAAAACTGACAATGTACCAAAAACTGTTCCTCCGAAGGTCGTTAACATTGTGGAAAATCACTCGTCACACTCTTTTGATAAAGAAGAACTTGACCTTCTAAACAAGGGTTTAAACTTTGCTGTAGCCCCTTCTGATGAGATTTTGGATGATGTCGTGGCAGGGATTGAAAGTTCAATTCAATATCTGCCTGATTCATCCAAGGGTCTCGTCAGAGTGGCATGCAGGAACCAAATTTCTAAAAATACAATGAATAACGTAGACAATGAAAGTCATACTCAAAGAATTCTAGAAAGACTATCAAAAGATTTCGCGAAAAAGACTGTTTTTATTTAAAAGCAGATAAAGGTAATAAGGTTGTTATTTTAGATAAAGAGGAC